>PVIR01007769.1:0-59490 GCA_004026965.1 Petromus typicus | reverse complement strand
AAGATGTAGTTTTATGAGGGGAGCAGTTGGATAGAGGATGTTTAACACAGTTACACTGTGGATTGAAGAAATGCGTGCCCTGGCTGAATACCTGTTCTTCTTCCTGAGAGGTGATGAGTTTTCAAGTCTCAAAAGCCAGTCATGTCCTACTTTTGCTTCCTATGAGTCGTGTGACCCTGGAAAGGACATTATTGCACCTTAGCCAAGTTCCTCGCATTTGGTACTGAGTGAGCACAAAGCAGCAACTTGCAGGTTTCCTTGTTGGTCTCTTTTCCTGTGAATTAGGAATTAGAACTGCTGGGAATTAAGTTCTCTGTGCAGACAGCTCTAAATCATCCCACTAAAGTGTCCTTGTTCCCGAGGCCTTTCCTGAATACGGCCCTATGCTTGCTTCTCTCCATATTTGTTGTTTAAATTTCCTTTTTTTTGTTTGTGTGGTGCTGAGGATTAACCCCAGGGCCTTGTGCATGGGGAGTATTTTCTCTTCCTATTTCCTTTTAGAACTTCACAGCTTGGTGATTCTACCACGTTGTCATTTTGTGCACATGTGCACACGCGCATGCACGCTCCATCCCCTCAGTTAGGTTTCTTCTTGAGTCATTTAACTTGATGACCCTCTTCCATCATATTTTTTGCTTTAAGATGAACCGCCAACCTGGCTATGTGTTACTGCAGTTTATTACTTGGAAATGCTTTTGTTTCTAGAATTATATTCTGTGTGAAGCCAGTCTGTTAGAGCTTGAGCAGAATCACAACTTTTGGGAAAAGAAGCTTAGCATCAAAGGTATTTAGACTTGGGAGGTTGAGGGTAGGTTTTTTTGCAGGATTTCTATAATGCAGCTCAGCAAATCCTTTAGCTCTTAAAACTGGGCTGGCCAAATCAAACTGATGAGAGAACAGCTGGAGGGGAAAACACACTGCTTGGCTCTGTACTTTTGGCGAGACTGGGAATGTGCCTGAAGGAGGGAGATGAGAGATGCACAGACCTTGAAAGCTAAGCTGCATTCCAAGCCAAGTCCAAAATTGGTGTGGTGTGAATGTCTTTTGTGATTCTCAAAGGCCATTCATTTTATAAAGGTAAATGGGTTTGTGGTTGTCCAGGTGATGTAGCAGCGTATCTTAGAACAGCCATCCTATCCAGATGGTATGTTAGATGCCGCCCAAGCAATACTGCCATGGGACAGTGGTGTTACATTCTAGCTGGGGAGAAGCCGAACTCTTCTTAGAACTTCAGGATGATTATTTTTTCTTCCTATTCAGCTCTGGGTTGAGAGACCATGACGTGATCATCAGCATCAACGGGCGGCCTGTTTCCACCACAGCTGAAGTCATCGAAGCTGTTAAAGACCATGACTCCCTTTCCATCCTCGTGCGCCGTGGAAGTCAGACCTTGTTTCTGACAGTCACACCTGACATAATAAGTTAAGCATCGTGCTTTAAAAGAGACTGAACGAAATCAAAGTTTATTACATGGTTTATGTGGAAGGTGTGCCAAAAATGGCCGGTGTGTCCTGGAGCTCTTTCTCATTGAGAAAAACTAATGTTCATTTAAACGCATATGTGCTCATGCATGTGCACACGCTCATACACGTGTACACGCTCATACACGTGCACGCGCTCATGCATGTGCACACACGCAGGGCTGGGCACTGTCAGGCTGAGGAGCCACCCCGCGGAACGGTGGCCTTTCTATGCCAGGTGGAAGGACACTGTCCAACAGAGCCTGAGAGTTGATAAAATTTTATTTACAGACAGGAGACAACTAAAATATGGACACAATTTCTAATAAAGCCTTGACAGACAGACACTTCAGTATTTTAAGCCTTGTCTATAGCCACAAATTAGATTTAACACCCACACAGACAAATAGCTCTATTTACCAAATACTAAGAAACCACCTGAGTCCAGGCTGCAAAGGTGTCATACATTAATGTTACTCCCTCCTTTAGTTACTTTTCCAGGTTGTATCACATTTGGCCAAGGTTTGTGGATAAGGGAGAGGACATTATTGAGAAGTTAAATTGAAACTTAATAATGGAGGAATGTCACACAAGACTATTACTAATGACTCTCAAATTATTACTCTAGCAATAGAAACTACTTCAGTCTCCAGCAGAGCTTCTAACTGTAAAAAGATCTACAAAACATTTTCTTAAAAATTTAATTTTTAATTTTTTTACTGGAGTTTCCTGGCAATAATGATTTCAGAGTTTGTTTTTTCAAGAAAATAAATAACTCTTTCTTTGTTTTCTTTTTTTTGGGGGAGTAGTACTGAGGCTTGAACCCAGGGGTACCTGACCCCTGAGCATTTTTCTTTTTAAGGTAGGGTCTCTGTAGGTTCCGTGAGCTGGGCCCAAATCTGCCATTCTCCTGCCTCGGCCTCCAAAGTGGCTGGTACAGGGATGGGCGGCAGAGCCTGGCTAATAAAATAAGTTTTGATGCTGTTTGGAATCATTTTTAGGGAGTTTTTTTTAATTAAGAGATAAGGCAGGTTTATGGCTTAAAAGTCGTATCTTCTTGTGGAATTATTAGTTTGTTTTTCAGATTTCCCCTAAAAATGCTTTTCTGTTGTTCTTTTTCATGTTGGTCTACAGAGATCAAACCCAGGGCCTTGTACTTACTAGGCAAGAGATATTCTCCTATGCCAAAACTGATTTTTTTTTAAATATGGTAACTTTGAACCCAATTAAATTTATGCAGAATTTCATATGAATGTATATTTATCTGAGGAGAGGGTCTAGTTTCTTCATGATCCAGAACAATTAAAAATATTGCTTTATGGTATAGAGATTATGGATTAAGAATCTATCCATAAATGCTTTTATAAGTAAGGTTAAGGTCAATGTGGTATAGCAGTTTTAAAATGGAAAAAAATAATGTTTTAATTTTTTCCACAATGCTACCTCTAGTAATAGAATAGTGATCACACCAGGGATGATAAACTAGAAACTTAGGAAAATGATGTTATAAAACGGTAGAACATTTTCAGAGAAGTTAAGTGTGATTCTTGGTTTTTAGGTCAGCTATATGAGAGTATAAACTGAGAATTGTGCCTTGACTGCTTCTGGATCTTGCTCATTCCTGTTTTTTTCATACTAGGGATCAAATCCAGGGCTCTGCATATGCTGAACCACACCCCCAGCCCCCTTGTAAATTATTCTGAATAACAGGCTGTAGGTTTGATTTGCATACAAAGTCCACTTTTTATTTATACTTGACAGTTCTTTTCAGTTTAGATTGCACAGGGTGGGTTTAACTGGGAGCCTTCTTCTTATTCCAGGGACTAAGGCGTGCAGAAGCTTAACTAACTGTACCCTCTTCTGTTGCTGTAGCCCATTGTAAAGAGTTTTTACTGTCATGCTTATTTAGAGAGGATGTTTAGTTTTTGCTTTTTCTCATAAACCACATCCTAATTCTCCTAATACTTTATATCTTTTAAGTAGGAATATGTTTTTCTTTCTAAGGGCATGGTGATTCTCATTTTATCTTGCCTAATTGTGAAAAGAATTTTGCATTACTTTATCATCCTATAACCTCGGCTCCATAAACTGGAAGACACTGATTTTTTTCAGACAGGACAGTTCTGTGCATAAGAAGTGGTCAATTCATTCATGTCTGGTACAGCTTTCAAAACATGACTGAAATGAAGAAATCAATGGACTGCGTATATCGCCTCTGGAACACGTAGGGTTTATTAACAGTGGTTCATTTCACTGAGTCATTTTCCCCAACACAAGTGTAATTTTGAGTTTCAATCTTCCCACTGAAAATACTCAGTTAGCACTCCAGGTTGGCAAAATTTATTTACAACTTAAATTCAAAACGTCAGAGTTTCAGTGTGTTTTAAAATCCACGGCCATGTCTACTTCTGAAAATTTTCATTGGCTCATGTTTGAATCGTCTCTGCACGAAGACAGGGTCACAAAAGGCACATGGAGAAAAGTACTCGGTTTGCCTGTCCTGTTGGGCCCCCTCTCCAAAGGCCTGAAGACACAGCGATGTACAGAAATAAAGAATGTGGAAACCTATCTGCACTTTATAAGTTAGTCATTAGCCTTGATGTTCTGTACATGAGGAAAGGTACAAATTTGACCCCCACAAAACCATTTGCTTGTCATGTCTAGTCCTCAAGGTAGGATTTGGATTGAAAATCAATAGTCCAAGAATTCTTCTTTATAAAAACCCATTCCCTCCAAAGAAAGAAACGTTCAGGTCTGATAACAGAGAAGAATTCTGAGCCCGCAGAGATGAGTTCAGAAGACAGAACACTCACTCGTCCCTCTGAGCCATAACAGCAGCTCTTTTTAGTAAACGGTGCACCAGTTGCTACCGTCACTTGGCATTAGCCCTCCAGTGATAAGCAAAATCAGGTCAACAAACCACCAAATCCCAAGTCCTCCAAGTGTCAACAGCTTCCCGACTGCGGTGCCGGTGTGTCCCAGGCAGAAACGATCCACTCCAAAACATCCCAGGAAGAAGGAGTACAGTAAGGTGGTTATGAAATAGTGTCCGGTATACCTGGACAAAGGGAATGAAAGAGAAGATGTTTACAGGAAAATAAAAACACTTCAAGATTAGTGAATGTAGCATAAGTGAAAAAAATGGCAAAACTGTCTCTCTGGGTCTCTTCCCTCTATTTGGATTCTTTTCTGGTCTATTCGGTTGGTTTAGTTAGAAAGGCAAGCAAAAAAGAGCTTCTGAAAAATACCAGTTTATTATAATCACAGGTGTCAGAGGCAGGAGGCACAGTCCACTGTGCAGGGTTGTGGTAACACCCAGGACACCAGCGTGGTGAGAAGACAAGATTGAGGGGAGAGTGTAGGCCACTGCCTTTATGGGGATTTCTGCAGGATGCCAAGGCAGGGCAGGGTGAAGAATTTAGGACTGGCACTTCTGAGTAATTTCACCAACTCCTGGGTGTAGAGGTGCTCCCTGCTTGCCTGGTACCTCATCCGGGGAGGTCAAGGTAGAGGAATATTCTCTCCTAAGGCTGGAGGGCAGATTGAAAAAGGATGGGTCTGGATTAGCTTGGATGCCTATCAAAGGCCATGCTCCTGGCTGAGGTCTTTGCTATCTCTAAGGTAGGACTTGTGTTTTCTTTGTTTCTGAGACAGGGTCTCCCTTGGTAACTCAGGCTGGTCTCAAACTCATGGTGATCCTCCTGCCTCAGACCTGAGTTCTGGGGTTACAGGCATGTGCCACACCATGCCCAGAACCCTTTGTTATATCTCAAAATTGATCAGGCTTGGAACAGGCAGACTCTCCCCAAGCAGAAAGATGTTTTAAGCTGTCACACATCCGAATAGATATTATTTCTGCAGAGTGGGATCGGATAGGAAATTATCATGCACATTCGCGTCACAGATATGGTGGTGTGAGAGAAGCTGGGCTTGTGGCATCCCTGTGCACACGCAGGCTGCTTTCTTGCGGCGTGGCTGGCTGCCTTTGAGTGTCTAAGAAGTATAGCTTTTCCGAATCAGCACCTGACCTCCACACACCTCTCCTTCTCTTTTGTGGCAGCTAGAAGTGAGGACTTCCTGAGGCTTCTGTCCTTCATATGAAGACATTTAACTGCAGTTGCTAATACTGCCACTAAACATAGCCACTGACCCTTTCCCTTCATAACAGTGTAAGTAAATTCTGTGCCTTCCAGTGGAATTTACAGAAATTCAGTTAATCCTTTAACTGAAGATCAACTAATTTCCAGAGTGAGTAATCCCCATTTTTCATAATGAAATGTTGATTGCTAAAATAGTAAGGCATTCTTCACCGGATTTATGCCTTTCAGGGTCTGGGAGCTAGGTCATCAGGTACAATTTCTGCGTGCAGAGAATGAGGGGTTAGATTCTCACTCGGCTTCTCAGTGAAAGAGACAGTGTGTTCTTTACTATAACTCCATCGCTTCTATCAATGGATCATGCGCTTAAAAGTCACAGCAAAGAATGATAGTGAAAATGACTTACCTTTATGCAAGTAGCAAATACCCCATTCAAAGAAACGCTTTGGGTTAGGAGCGAAGCTCAGTGGTATAGCTTGTATTCAGTAAGCATGAGGCCCTGGGCTTAATTCCATGCGCCAGATACATAAACGTGTGCATGTGTGCACACCCAGAAAGAAAAAATAGCACTTACTTTATACAAGGTTTATTCTCTCGTAGGAAGGTCCTATGACGAGCACACTCGATTCCGTCCAGGGCTCGACACTGAACAGCAGTGTGCTGCACATCACCGTAGGCCTGCCCACCGAACTGCGGAATAATCACCAAACCCCGACAAACAAACAGCTCACCAGAGCAAGCAGCACAGAAATGCACATTTAATCTCACCGAGAAAGGCTCTCTGAGTACTCTATTCTGAGACGGTCGGGGAAAGCTCTGCTCAAAGACAGGGAATTCAATGACACACTTCCAGTGATTTTAGATCAGTCCACCCTAAATGTGTGTTGTTTTAAGTAGAGTTTTCCCTCATTTATGACTACAGTAAAAAATTCCATAACCAGTAAAATGGCATTTAGAAGAAATTGACACAATCTTTAATTATATTTATGTGAAAAACAGCACACAAGGGAGAATTTGAAAAGTAAAGGTGTAACTGAGTGTCTGTTTTATATCCACTGTAAATAAGCAGAATTAAAGGGGAAGTAAAAAGAATTAGGATGTATTATGTATATGTGTGTCAACTCTCCATACATGTAATCACTATGTCCTGTGAACATGGACGAATGAAAAATTTAAAAATTAACAATATCAACTGACTTAGGACTTTACTGAGGTCCCGAACACCAATCAGATATCTACGGTTTATGCACAGTGTAAATTTAAATTCCAGCAAAAGTGTTTGAAAAAATCTGGGCCTCTTTCCCTTTGCTTAAATGAATCTAGCAGAAAAAACACAGCTGCACACTTGTTTACTGGCACCTTGGTGGTGCTTTACTACTATTTTTGTAGAGAAGGGACTGAAGGCATGAGGTTGATTACTCCCGAGCTCTCCCCAGGACTCAGTGTTGGGGCTTCTGGCTGAGGTCTGCATGTGACTGCCTTCACAGGATAAACTTACTTCTACGTTGGCCAAAGTTGTTAAGTCTACACAGTGCTAGTTAAGCTTTTATCAGTAATTCTCAATAGAACAAAGTATCACTGTATTTAAAATACTTCTTTATGTATGCTTCAGTAAGAGTTGCACCTTCTGGCTTTTGCTACTTTCCAGTTTATTTCTGTGTCTGATTTAACATAAAAGATGTTTACCTATAATTATCTTGAGCTTTCCTTTATCAGGGGGCAAAGGTGATATATGAACTTGGTTTTTTCATTTTTATTATTTTAGTTTTTTTGAGACAGGGTCTTGCTTTGTAGTTCAGGCTGGCCCTGAACTCACTATGTAGCCCGGTCTAGCTTCGAACTCACGGCAGTCCTTTTGCCTCTCCCTCTTGAGTGCTGAAATTACAGGTGTGAGCCACCACAACCGGCTGATAACTTTACTTTGTTAGCGTTTGAGAGACTGACTAGATGTGTGCATCTAGATTTAGGGATGTTGTTAATGGATCCATTTCAAGAGGACACTGTTACCTAAGGTTTCTCTTGACTACTGCAGCCTCCTATAAAGATGCATCCTGATAGACCCTATAAACTTCCAAGGGACATAGCAGAACCTGCTGAAATAAACAGCAAAAAGAAGAGCTTTGTAACAAAGAAAGTGCTCAACTTGTAATCTGTTTTGGAAAGTGCATAGCCTATTTTTTGTTCATTAGGAAACAACACATTTTGAAGGATAGGTGACATTTTATCTTCTAATTTGTCACTTTCAATGGTCAAAGGAATCAAAGGCAGACTGCTCTCTGCACCTGGTAGGTTTTGGCTCAGAAACTGCTCCTTCTTGAGGACACTAAATATCTTGTTCAGCTACTGATCCTGGCTATGCTGGAAATTTCCAGTGAGAGGCATTTGGATAGATTCCTACCAAATGCAACTTCGTGGGCTCTTATGTCTTTCTGTAACAGCATTTGGCTGCACTACTCCTCTGTGGAAGTTTGCTTATAGAACAAAAGAAAAAGCTCACCTTGAGGCAACCGTGACCAAGCTCCTGGGATGCAGTTGAATTTCCAACATGATCCACTGGGTCATCACAGATTATAAATTCATCAGGTCTGAAAATCAGCAGTCAGATCATGATCATCATTCTCCTCTTTGCAAACTGCCGTTTAGTTGTACACAAAACAGACAAGAGCCATTTCTTGACTGAGTTTTCTGGGTCTCATTTTCACTGTGTACATCCTTTGCCCAGCCCAGTGGTAGTGTCACTGACCCTAAAGCACAGCAGGTCACATTAACAGCCACCCACATGACCCTTTTGTTGGGAAGGTATTTCTAGTACTGCTTGTAATTGGATCCCACTTCTGCAAGGTTTCATCTCTTCCTAGGCAAACACCCATACAGCTCTGAGAGCAACGTTTAAGCCAAAGGATTCTCCGCTTTTTCCAAATGCCTTTCCTTACTTGATCAAAGGCCCATGTTAAAAATGGCTTGATTCTGCCACGGTACAGCTACTGCTTTTGTAACAAGTCATTTGTTCCATTTGTGCGCCTCTCAGTACCTGGGCATGCTTCTACAGGGACTGTCACACCACTTTAAGGACCCCCTGAATCTGCCACCGACAGATTACCTCGGACTAGGGAGCCGAATGCGGATCCTGCAGCGATCATCACCTGCCCTACATCACATCTCAGGGTGGCAAGTCTGAAACCAGGGAGCCTCGGCCCACACTCTCTTTCCTATCTCGGTGTGATCCCCGGCCTCGGGTCCACCACCCCCCTCCTAGATGATGGTTGGCTTACAGGTAAGAGCAAAGGATGACTGGAGATTGGGGGTCAACGTAGTCCCAGTTCGGAGCACCCACCAGGCCCTCAGTGTGGGCGGTGCCCGCGGAGGTGAGTTCCAGCTCTGCAGTAGCATTGTAAGAGTGGCTCCGAGAAACGCAATGCAGCAGAAGTAGGTTCCCCAGCAGCAAGGCCGCCTGGCCGCATAGAAGCAAATAACTCACCGGGCAACCACCCAACACCATCTTCCCGGGCCCAGCGGCGGAGACCCGACTTCAACCACAAAGCCAGGAGGCAGAGCGCAGCTAAGCCTACCTTGTCAGGACGTTGCGCGGAGCCTCCCTCCTCGCTACCGGACAGCCAGTGGGTGCTCAGCGCGGCGTCCCGCCCACTCCTGCAGCCAATGAGAAGAGGCCGGACGGGAGGGTGGGGTTTTGTTTCGCTTCTCAATTCCTTTCCGGGGTCTCGCGCTCCTCCTCCTTACTCTACGGATGTTTTGTCCAATCGGTTTCCTCGACCCCAGAAGCGGGTGGGCTTTGGCTCGAGGGGGCGGCGACGATAGTAACTGGGCGGGGCCTGCCAGAGCGGACAATCCGGGCGGCTTTGGAAATCTCTATTCTCCCGCCCAGGACTGGATTTTTCCTACGTCAGGCGAGCGCGCGCGCTGCTGGGAGCGAGCCCGGAGCGCGGGCTGGGTTGCGTCAGGGGCGCGCGCATGCTCGCCCGCGGGCGCGCGCATCCTGGCCCGCACCGGGCCCGGCTGTGTTCTGGGAAGATGATGGAAGAGGCGGACGCAGAGGCGACGGGGCGCTGAGGGGAACCTGCCGCGTCTGTGGAGATGGGGTCGGGCGCGGGCTCGCCCTCCGGGACCCTCCGTGTCCGCTGCTTACTGTTGCTCGGCCTGGTGGGCCCGGTTCTCGGCGCCGAGCGGCCAGGTGGGTGTCTGGCCCCACGGTCCTCCGGGACGCTCCTCCCGCGCGGGGACGCTCGGAGTCGGCCGGGAGCCGGGCGGGGCGGGCCGGGCGCGGACTCCGCGCGGAGGACGCGGGCGCCGGGGCTGGCGCCGCGCGGGTCGCACCCGAGCCTCGCTCCGGCTCGCAGGCTCGATGTCACCCACTAGCCTGAGCCCGCGACCGGGCGCTTCTGCTTCGGTTGTGATTCCCCGAGATTCCGACGTTTATTAGCGGAGTCGCCAAGGGTCCACCGAGCCGCCGTGGTGAAGGACTAAAGCAAAGGGAGCTCGTTTTTCTCGGGCCATTTTTGTTGTAATAAGAGCACTTTTGGGAAACGAAGCGCTGTATTTCCACAGCCAGGCTTTTATCTGTGTTCATACTGGGTTCGTTCTGCCGGAAGCGCACGAATAAGCCCTGCTCTGTTTAATGCACCGGATTATCATGAAGAATGAAATCATTTATGTGAAATCGTTGTGAGTTGTGAAACTCCCCGTGAATATATGAGCTATTTATAGTGGAGATGCCAAGGATAGTGGAAATGAATCATCAGCACTCTAGTTTCTTCCTGGAAATAACTTACTTATTTTGGCTTTTGTGTTAAATTATTGTTTGCACGGCTGTGTTTTCTCAAGCAGCAGTGGCGTATGCTGGAGAATGAGCTTTTACTGCATCATTGCTTTGAGAATTGTCGGAAGGTGATGATGGAAAAGTTCAGTACAGGAATGTTGGCCTTTGCAAAACACATGACGTTTTTTCTTATCTTTGGCCTTTTCTTTTAAAATTAAGTCAGTTTGCCCGAATGTGAAAATCTTCAAGCTCAGATACTGAAAGACTCTGAAGAGAATGTTGCTAGATCTTTTCTGGGACTATTTTCCTGTGGTGTTCGAGGTAGTGTATCTACCCATATTTAAACCAAGCAACATACACATATGGAGTGTTAGCAATCCATGATACTGTGTATTTGTAAGTATAAAGTATATTTTTTGGTTACTGTGTATGTTTATCATTAGGTGCCTGCATAAATGAATGAAATATCCTTCTTGGTCTTTGAGTGTGGCTTCAGTGGGATATGGCCTGCCCCTCACTTAAGCAAAAATCAAATTTAGCCAACATTTGCCTAAGGCTATAAACACCACCCTCGGTGCTTGAGGAGGGGCCAAGGATGTCCAAACGCTGTGTCTCCGGAGTATGTGGGAGAAATTATAGAGAAAGTGATAGTTGAACAGAACTAAATGGGTGAATTTTTCAAGTGAAAGGGTAGGTGTTAGGAATGCCTTGTAAGCAGAAGGAAGAGTTTTGCTACAATATCACAGTAGTGAAGTGAAAATAATTGCAAGGAAAGGGTGAGAATGACAGTTTGACTCCAGGTGGTCTCTGTGAAAGGCAGGGGTGTGGAAGGGAAGGTGGAAAGTGGTAGACGGGTACCAGTGGGGGCCCCCTCTGCTGAGCACAGGAGTTCAGGGTTCGTCTTAGGTAGTAAGACTGGTAAGTGGAGCTTGACTATCGCGTCTTTGGTTTAAAAAGCAACAGCACAGTGGAGGACAGTATCTAGGAGGGAGAGACTGGAGACTGGAGGAGAGGCGTTGGCAAGAGTGCAGTGAGTCAACTCCTGTTCCCCAAGGGGACTGTTCTTCCAAAATCAGCTGATTGCGCTTTTGTAATGCAAGATGTTTAAAATATGCGCTGAAACTTGGTCTGCTAATAAAAAGAGGAATTTGGGGGCACAGTGTGTCTTACCCATATTAGTTATGTCGATATCCTTTGAAAAAATGGCAGGAAATGCAGTATACATAATTTCCAAACAGCTGACTTACAAAAAAAAATTTTTTTTAAACAGCTGATGAAAGTAACTTTGTATCATTGTGAAGTATTTAAGGGAAATGGAGTGTGAAACCTTTGAATTGTTTTCTTTTAAGGTAGTAAATACAAAGCACAGACTTAGACATTTTTTTACCCTGGCATTCTAAAGAAAATGACTGAAAGCTTACTCATGGTGAGTCACTATAAAATGAAGCAGGTAGTACTAACTTAGGTCTGTAGTAATCTGATTTTTAGATATCAGCCGGCCAATCATTTTGTTGTAGTATGGTTGTGCTGTGTAAGAGAAGGTAACCTTTTCATTTACAAATAATGTGGTTGTCAAACTTTTAAGTAGAAAACCATTAATATTATATTTACTGGTTCCAAGACCGTTTTAAAAAGCATTTATAGTTTACTTCACCAAATTTGATTTTTAGATTTACTCTTTGTTAAAAAATCCTTGTTTACTGTAGAATCCCCCAAAGATGCAAGCTCTGTGTAACCTGAAACTACTCCTTCTAATCTCCTCAAACTCAGATATCTGAGGAGCCTCCTGGTACTGTCCTACTCATGACAGAGTTGCAGACCACTAAAGGGACCAAGGGCAAACAAACTCCCGGACCCTTCGCCCTTAACTCATTAAAAGCATGATTTATGTTTTTTTCTGAGAGGGTTGTGCCTAGAGATGTCCGAAAGGTAGGTGCAAGTAGAACAGAGCCAGAGCTTCATCTTACAAAGCTCTGGGGAAGACCCTCCTCAGCTCTGCAAGTAGGCAGTTACTTAGGAATATCCTTCTAATGATTGACACAACAAGGTTTAGTAGCCCTAAATGTACCTGTTCTGTCTCATTACCCTTCAGACCTGAGGACCCAGGATAAGAGATTCGCAGAGACGGTCAGCTATCCCTAGAATATCTAGATGTTTCCCTGAACCTATGGTCACCTTGGATTCAGCTGGAGGTGCACCTGACTGAGAATACGCCTCAGTTCCTCAGGTTTTACTCCTCTCATGGGAACCAAATTGTCCCTGTCATCATGAGGATTCAACCATAGCTACAGACCAGGACGGAGATAATAATGGACCAGCCCCTGCGCCACCTCGACCATCCATAAAAATTGGCTTCCTGCTAGTCTGAACCCCTAAGCAGTGTATGCTTCCACCAGCTACTACTCTAGCTGGAGTCCTTTCTTTATCCTCTCTTAATGTCATTACAGACAGCTAAGTTAGAAAATATTATAAGCCAGTTGCTCAGGGCTGGGCCCTCAGCATAAAAGCCTGTTGAGGCACTTTCACTGAAGGCTAAGATTAAACAGAAACTACTGTACCCACATACTTCCCCTAGGGGTGAGCAGCAGTGATTGATATTCTAAGTAGACATCAGTGATCTTAATTGGGGACCAGAACATCCCTAGTCAGCCCATTCCTTCTGGGAAAGCCTGTTACATAACTAGCTTCCCCATTTGATCTCCATTTAATCAATATTACCTGGGCGAGTGTGCTCGTAATCTTATTGGCTGGTTGTGGTTTTGTCCCTCCTCCTGCCCACCTTGTGATTTTCATTGGATCTTCCAGTTTTTTTCCACATTGTGGCCGGCCCACCTGTGGCTTTGTCCCTTAGAACACCTTTAAGGAGAAAAGTGGGCGGGCAACCCGTGTTCTCGCCCCTCTTCTGTCTCTCTTAGACAGAAAGTGCCTTTCTCTCAATCAATTTATCCTACTCTTAATCCTGTTGTTCCTAAAATTCATTCTTTGGTTTTAGATAAAATGAATTCACACTTTGGATATCTAGCAGGTTGGGAGTTATAGGATTTCCCTTGTTTGGATTATTGTACTTATTTGGATTACTTGGTGTCCTGTATCATTAACTTTTCAATTAAAGCTTTTTTTCCCCTGCAAATTTGTGCTGTAGTTTAAATTTTCATTATTACTAAAGCAAGAACTGCACCAGCTGGTGACAGGACTTTTTCTCTTTGATAGTTGGTACTGACTGTATGGGTCTGTCCCAGAACCTGGGACTGAAGCTAGCTCTTAGTCAGTTCTGGGAAACTGCCCCGTAATCTCCCACCATCTCTGCATAGGTCCAACGTACACTCAGGTAAAATTGAATTGCACAATGTTATCTATATATTGAGAGATTGTATTTCATTTTGTGGTGGAAAAGGTAATCTGTTTTAATCCGATGATTTTTCTAAAATGATTACATGTGGGCTACCACTTGAATCATGTCTTTTAAGGACGAGGAAGGGAGCCTGCCACATTCATTTAATTTGACCGTTTCTGACTGTTAAACTACGTTTTGTGTGAATTTATGTTTATCTTAGCATGCAAATTGGGGTCATGAAAATGCTGTCCCTGACATATTATCTGTAGGACCAGACCCATTCCCGAATCGGAGGGGTGCCTTTTTCCCTTTCACATGTTTTTCTTTAATCGGATTTTTCATGATTTAATTAATATCAGCATGAGTTTTTACTTTGGGTAGCTTTTTAGAATCCCCAGGCAAGTAGATTGGCAGAGCTGGCTCCGATTAGCCTCACTGGCACAACAGAATCCTGCCGTGGATACTCCTTGGGCCCAAGTCCTGTCCTAGCTTGGAGAGGAGTATCTGGTATAGCAAATGTGGAGGCCCTTGTGGACTGGTGGGGAAAAAAAAGTTGACATAAAAGATATTAATTATGAGAAGAAAACTCACTTTAGGTTGTACATAATAACTACAACCAAGGGAACTATGCCCATATAGTTGTAAAGATCAGAAGAGGTTGTTTGTTGAACAGATATTTTATTGAATACCCGTTGTACTTGTGTAGGGAAGTACATGATGACTAAGATATTGTCCTTGGTTTCAGGAACTTAAATTCCTCACTGGAGGAACTTAAGTTGTTAAGAGCATTATATCCTATGACTGGCTAGGGTTTTTCCCAAAGGGGCACTTCAAAATAAACAACAAAAGTATTTTCTTTTTAAATGTAAAGGTGAGTAAATATATAAAAATTAAGCTCAAAACACATTAAACTTACAGGATATAGAAGCAGAAATCATAATTAAAAGTGTGCCTGAAAGAGGTTATTAATATGTGTTCGAGATTGACCTTGTGAATAGAATAAATAGAATAGAATGGAAATATAAGACCCCACAGTTACAATGCTTTATGGATCTAATTACAACAGTTTCTCTTCAGGAAATATTTTTTAAAGTGCAGAATTATCTCATTCAGACTGAATGCGGAGCCGAGGCTTTTTTCTACAGTCAAAGTACATAAAGGTGGCTATTTGTATGGATAATGAGCAGGAAGGAAAGGAGAAGGGCTGTAGTTTAACATTCACGTTTGTTTGCTATGCAATTAGATAGAATTCCTTTAACTTATTTCCTTCCATAGCCTTTATTCTTAAACTTGTTTAGAGTTTCTCCAAAGCACAGTAAATAAAAAGACCTAAGGTGTTAGGAAGAAAGAAGTGTAACTAACACCTTCTCCTTTCGTTTGCTAAGTTTAGGACCCTTGAGTTTCATGTTTCAAATCTTATTTTTATCTTCAGGCCATGTTTTCTAGTGGTCTGATTTTTGCCCATATGTCTACTCTGTCAATTTTTTTCTTTTGAGACAAGGTTTCACTTTGTAATTTGGGTTTCCCTTAAACTCACTATGTATCCCAGGCTGGCCTTGAACTTACCAGGAGGATCCTTGTGCCTCAGCCTCTCAAGTGCCGGAATTACAGACCTGTGTCATCACGCTGGGCTCTATCCTGTCAATTCTGATATAGTAGTTTATTTTCACACAGCTGATTGTGGGAAGCATTTACTTTCACCGTGAATTGTCTTTGTTTTGTTTTTTGAAACACTGTCTCACTACGTATGTAGGTCAGAGCACCTTGACCTAACTTGTGGCTGTCCTACATCAGCCTCCCAGGTGTTGGAATTAGAGGCATGGACCAGCACACCCAGCTCTCAGTATCGTTTTTTAATTTTACTTAGTTTGTTTGTTTCTTTCCTCAAACATACTAGTTTATTTTAATGCATACCCTAGACATTGTTTTTGTTATTGAATTTTCAGAAGGAATCTCTTTAAGGATGTAAAACCTTACCAACAGTATATGTTTTACACTAAAAAATTAACATTGGGTGCCGGGGATTTAGTTGAGTGACATCTCACCTGCCTGGCAAGTGCAGGGTCTTGAGTTCAATTCTAGTACTTCCCCCCAAAATTTCACAGTAACTCTTCAAGATCATCAAATATCAACAAAGTATCAGAAGTTTCCTGCATTATCACAGATTTTATTTTTCAGTTGACCTAGTTTACATGGGATCCAAACAGGTTCATACAGTGCATTTGATTATAAAGCCGTTTTAATGTAAGGTGGGAATCTCCCCCACTTTGGTGGCATTTATTTGTAGAAGAAATTGGGTAGAAGATGTGACTTTGCTCTTCCCTTATTTTTTCATTCTGTGTATTTTGTTTTCAAGCTTCCTTACACAGAATGTGTTTATAGAGATGCAGATTTTTTATCTGGTCCATAGATCATGACCAGTGTACTTCATGAAGTTTGCTGAATGATGTTGGAAGGAAAAGATTGTGTTGGACTTGCAGAGAACCTGTTAATTAGACTTTGAAAATGATTGCTGTATAGTAAGTGTTTGGATAAAGACTGACATTCTCATTTAGGAACTATTACCCTACCCTATACTTAACCTAGTACATTGTTATTTTGCTATTTTAATGCAGAACTTATATAAACCTATTTGTATTTTATACACACATATACATAAGGACCTTCGAGTTACTAACAGCCTGACATATGAATAATGTGGATGATGAGTGGAATTTTAATTTTAACTTGTGAATAAAATCTTAAATTATGACCTGAATAGTGGCTGCTTCCAGATGGCCTCAGATGCAGATTTAACCTTTAAAGAATCCTGGAAGGAACATTATAATATCCTTTCCCATGTGGGTTAATTGAGAAATCCTGTGCCAATGTCTCTCTAAGGACAATGAGATCTGCCTCAATGCAGGAGAGAGACTTTGAAGGTGTGTAGAGGAGCCCGAGCCTTCAGTTGACCAAACTGAGTTACAGCCCGCCCTTGTGAAAGAATTGAATTCCTAAGTCAAGGGCCCACTGTATTTTAAATTGCACTGGAGATTGAGCTCAGAGCCTTCTGCATATATTCTACCACTGAGCCACACTCTCAATCCATTTAAAAACAAGATCTTGCTAAGTTGGTCAGGCTGGCTTCAATCTTGTGATTCTTCTGCCTCTACTTTTTGAGTAAATATTATTATTGGTGTGCATCACCATACTTGAGTAAAAATTTTTGTAATATGAGGATGTCAGATGAATTTTTAGTGATTTGAACTTTCAACTTTTGACTTCTATTATATTTTGGTATTATATAGTTTTTCAGATTCACCTATGATAGCATATTTGTTATTCCTTTTTCGGTAGGCTTTCATCAGACCTCACACCTCTCTTATGAAATTATAACTCCTTGGAGATTAACTAGAGACCGAAGAGAAGCACCAAGGCCCTATTCAGAACAGGTAAGTTGTCTCTTGGGACATCTGTATGTATTTACATTTTTTTCTTTTTAAAGCAAAGGTGGTATTTTTCAGAGTGCATGGTTCAGGGCATAGGTGTTCCGTACTATTAACTAGTACTATGATACTGATACCCACTGGACATTATTCCAGTTTAAGCAATATTTTGAGCCTTTGTATCTTAAAAAAAAAAAAAAGACAAAGTGATCAACTCAAAACATAACAGTGAAATCTGTGGAATTCTGTGACCAGGTTTGGATGCTAATTACATAGATTTCTGACTCTTAACTGATTAGCAATGGCCACAATAGCTTTACTTAATAACAAGAACCAACAGGAGAACATTTTATACTGTGTTTTCACTGACACTGGAGAAGAGTAATATGTTAAATGGCTTTATGTATGTGCTTGTTATGTTTGATGTCTCAGTGCAGGATTAAGGTGGGCACAAGGATTCTGTCAACCGAACTAGGTACCAGGATCCGGGAGTTGGTCTAGTCTTTAAAAGTCCTGTTTAATGTGCCCTAGTAGAAGGGCTCATGTTACTTCTAGACACAATGTTAACTGAAAGCCTTGAAACAGCAGGGAAAATTAAGTAGGTACTCTAATAATATTTGTTGAGTCCCATTTTTATTAAAGAGTGAAGAACATGTTGAATGTAGTGAAATGGTGAGTTGCTGAACGTGTTTGCTTTCTGTCGCTGTAATGAATTCACTGACTTACGAAGAGGAGAGGCTTGCTTTGGATCGCAGGCTTGAGGGTGCTGGCCTGTGACTGATCGGCTCCATGGCTTGAGGCCTGTGGTGAGGCAGGGACACATGGCGGGAGATGATGGCAGGGCAGACCATCCACTCCATGTGCCAGGCAGCAAGAGAAAGACGAAGGACGGTGCCCCCACGGTCCTTTCAGATGCACGTCCCCGGGGACTTGAGGTCCCTAACCTTTTACAAGGGCATAGCGCCTTCCACAGTGCCGCCCTGTGGACCGGATTATTTCAGATTGTTTAATGTAGAGAAGATGTGGAAATGTAAGGTGTCTCATTTTAATTCGTTGACTCTAAGATGCTGTCAATTATAAAACACTACATTATATTTTATGTACCGTTAATAAGTAGAAATGTTGAGCCAGCCATGCTGGTACTTGCCTGTGATCCCAGCACTAAGACTGAGGGAGAATGATCACAACTTTGACTGATACTCTGACTCAAAAAAAAAAAAAAGGGCTCAGGCCCTAAATCTGCATCTGGATTATAAAGTGGACAGTGGCACAGGGACTGGAATTGGGCAAAGCTAGCGCTGAGTGGTTCTGCTCCATCTGAATAGTGAATAGTGCTTACATGCTGGCTTCTTGTGAGACCATCCTGGAAGACTCAGACCTGAAATTTACATCTGGGCAGTAAGTGCTGGAGTTGTGCTTGGACTTATGCAGAGGCCTAAGGGTCAATGATATCAGGAAGATGACCTAGGAAGAATTCATCTCTTAAAGGTTCTGAGTATTAGCAGAAAGATACTTGGAACAAGCAGTTTACAGACATTAACCCAGAAATCAAACCAGAAACACTAACAGTAGCAAAAAAAAAAAATCAAAATGAGAAAAAACCCAAATAAGACCCACACTCAGAATTCCCAATCTCCAAAGGGAAAAATTGGGACCAAAGAAACATCACCCTGAAATACAGTCTCCTGGACTCACTGAACTGGCCACAAAAGTGTATGAAAAAATTAAATTGGAATTAATTTCTTAGAGATGATCAGGGTGAATGACATAGATTAAAAAAAATAGAGGCCTTCAGGAGCATGATAGAATTCCAATGTAGAAAATAAATGGAGTCCAGTAAATAGATTCAAACAGAAATTCAAGAGGTTAAGAACTCCACTCAAAACTTAGGTAGTAGGGCTAGTAAATCTGAAGACAGAGTTTCAGACTTAGAACACAGGATTGCAGTTAGTGATCAGGAAAGGAAATATTTCTTAAAAATAGTAAGGGGGAACATGAGAAAGCAATCCAGCAGTTGCAAACCTTAAAAAGATAGCAAACTACCCTTAAAAATTGATGGGAAAGTAAGATATTTCCACGACAAAGAGCACCTGAGAAACTTCATGAATATTAAACCTGCATTACAAAAAATCCTGAACAGTATCCTGGAAAAAGAAAATGAGGCTCATAACTCCATGAAGCCTAACAGCATGAAGCCATTAGGCAAGACAAGAAATTAAATGGCAGGGGAAAAGATAATAATAAAAGAAATATTTACAGAAAAATATCATGACAAATACAAATCAACACATACCAGTTATAGCCCTCAGTGTTAATGGCCTCAATTCGCCAGTTAAAAGAAATGGACTTACAGAAGGGGTCAAGAAGCAAGACCCAACAATATGCTGTATTCAAGAAATACACTTAATTGAAAAAGAAACACATAGACTAAAAGTAAAAGGATGGAAAACAATTTTCCATGCCATAGGAAATTGCAGAAAAGCAGGAGTGGCTGTCTTATTTGAAGACCTCAAACCAAAACTAATTAAGAGAGACAAGGTCACTACATTCTCATAGAGGTACAATCTAAGATGAAGAAATGACAGTCATTAATATATATACACCAGATGTTAGCACAATGAACTATATAAAACGAATTTTAATGGGCGTGAAAAGCCAAATAAACACTAAAGCAGTAGTAGTGGGGAACCTCAACACCCAACTGTCACAAATAGATCAACTAGACAAAAATCAATAATGAAATACTAGAACGGAACCAAACTTTTTTTTTTTTTTTTTTTGAGACAGGGTCCCGCTTTGTAGTTCAGGCTGGTTCTGAGCTCAGCCTCAAACTCACATCACAGCAATCCTCCTGCCTCTGCCTCCTGAGTGCTGGAATTACAGGTGTGATCCACCACATCTGACACTGTGGTATGTGTTACTGATTGCTGCTAGGCGTGAGTCTCCACGCCCAGTATAATATGTGGTTACTGGGTAATCAAACGTGGGCTCTTGTGCTTGCAAGACAGGCACCGGAACCACTGAGCTAAAACTTTTGAATAAATGGACTTCATAGATGTCTACAGGATATACCGTCCCACAGAATCAGAATACACATTCTTCTCAGCTGCACATGAGTTACTGTCCAAAATACCACATGATAGTTCATAAAACTTGGTTAACTAAATACAAAGGAATTGAAATTTTCCCCTGTATATTATCAGACCATGGAGCCCCGCACAGAGGATTATTGAGAAGATCATATATCCTGACCAAGTTGGATTTATACCAGTAATGCAAGGATGGTACAACATATGTAAATCAATAAATGTAATATACTATATTAATGGACTCAAGGACAGAAACCATATGATCATCTCAATAGATGCAGAAATAACGTGTAACAAAATCCAATACCCATTCATGCACCAAACTAAAATTCAAGTGGATTAGAGACCTAGATATTCAAACAAAACACTAAACCTGCTGCAAAATAGGTTAGGTAGAACTCTTGGAGACATTGGCATAGGGAAAGAATTTATGAACAAAATCTCTGCAGCATGGCAACTAGCAGAAGGAATCCACAGTTGGGATCTCATCTTATTAAAAGCTTCTACACAGTAAGAGAAACCACCAACAGAGTGAAAAGACAACCTACAAGCTGGGAAAAAATTTTACCAGTTGTTCCTTAAAGGACTACTTTCTGGAATATAGAAATAATTTTTAAAAATTAGCTCCTCCAAATTTAAAGACCCAATTCAAAAACAGGCATCTGAAATGCACAGACAGTTTTCAGATGAAGCAGTAAAGGCAGTGAAGTAACATATGAAAAAGTATTCAACATCACTGGTCATTCAAGAGATGCAGATGAAAACAGTCTTGTGATTTCATCTCACTCCAGAAAGAATGGCTGCTATCAAGAAATCAACAACAAATGCTAGTGGGGCTTCGAGGAGAGAGGAATTCTTCTCCACTGTAGGTGGGAATGTTTACTGGTGCAACCACTGTGGTGATCAGTGTGGTGAATTCTCATAAAAGTAGGACTAAAGGTCCCATTTGATCCTGCTATTTCCCTGCTAGGTATATACATGAAAGAATTAAGAGAATCATACTATAGTGATATATGTGCACTCATGTTTATAGTAACCCAGTTTGTCATAGCTAAATCATGGAAACAGCCCAAATGCTCAACAATGGAAGACTGGATAAAGAAGATTTTTTTAAAAAATATAAAATGGAATATTACTTTGGCATAAAGAATGATAAATTTGAGTCATTCATACTCAGACGGATGTACATTGAGGACATAATCATAAGTGAAATTAATAAGACAGCTGTGTAAATATTGTATGTTTTCTCTAGTATGAGAAACTAAAGGTATAAATGAGGTCCAGAATATACAATAGATACTGTGAAATAGGAAGAAAATATTCAAAGGGAAAGGGGAAAGTGGCGATGGGAAAATAAAAAAGGGAAATAAAAATTTGATAGCAAAAGAAAAAATGGGAACAAAGCTATGTGTATGGGTGTTGGGGTGGTAGGGTGTGTGGGGGAAAGGAAGCAAGGAGAATCAAGATGTGTTATGTATACAGGTACAGATCATTAATGCTGAATGTGATCATAATGTATATGTAAAATGTACTGTTAAATTTTTTTTAAAAAGGAGCAGAAGATGAGAGGCCCTGAGGTGGTCTGCAGTTCTCGGAAACAAACACAAAAGCTGTAAACTTAAGAGCAACAAAACCCAAAAGAATTGCCAGTTTGATTACTTTGCTTTTCTATGGCATCCGCCCTAGGCATGTTACTGTGAGGTCGTGGGAGTGTGTTTCATAATGGACGAAATGCAGTGGATTGCATAGGGGTGTAGCATCTTAAAAATACAAATTTCTTTTCTACTTTTGGGATTCTAGATCTAAGTGTAATCTTTTGAAACTAAGAAGTTCATTTTATTTAAAGAAAAGAGAGTTGCTTTACCCTGTAGATAGTATGAGTGGAATCTTCCCTGAAGTTATAACTGAATTTGAAGTGAATTTAAGCATTTAGATAAATATATGTGATTGTCATTTAAGAATAGTTTCAAAATTCCATAGATGAACTGTAGTCACTACTAAATTATCTTAATTCATAAGAGCATTTTTTGTGTTTTATAAATGATATTTTGTTGAAAAGTATAAGACAATATCGTCTTTTTCCGTTTTGCGTTTAGGTATCTTATGTCATTCAAGCTCAAGGAAAAGAACATATTATTCACCTGGAAAGGAACATGTAAGAAGTTTAATTTACTTTGGCTTTTCAGTAAATCCTTCTTAAATAGCATACTGATTTCCTTGGAGTAGTGGCCGTTGCTGTCACCACTGTCATTTGTGCGAGAGCAGAAAGGAAAGCCATGTGTGTGTGTGTGTGTGTGTGTGTGTGTAGGGTTAGAATATGAGGGAGAAGAGACTGCAGTAATTAGACAGGGTCAACTGTGGAGAAGACTCAACATTGTGCAGGTCCTTCCCCAGCATACTCGTGCAGACTTTAATAAAAGGAAAGAAGTACGCATAATCCTTGAGGGTTTCTTCCCAAGGTTCTTTATCAGTTGCATATGTCAGTGTGCTTTGCCTGGGTTACCAACCCTGAGATGGGGATACACAGTGTTTTCTGGGGAGGCCAGGCCCAAGTTTACTGAGGGTCTTTTGTGTTACTCTGGCCATACAGCTAACGCCAGTCTGTGGTAAATGGGTTGAAACTATCAATTTGTCCTCCTCTAAACAGTGTAGGTAGGTTGATCCTGGGTGTTTGTGGGGTGTTTTGAACTTCATTTTGAGAAAGAGCCTCTCTGTGTTGGAGAGGCTGACTTTGACTTGTGATACTTCTGCCTCAGCCTTCTGAGTAGGTAGCATTACAGGTATATGCCACTGTTCTTTCTTTGTGGAATGTGTTGCTGAGGATGGAACTCAAGGCTTCACACCTGCTAAGTGTTCTACCTCTGAGCTACATGCCCAGCCTGCCTTTTGAACTTAAGTAACACATTATAAATCAAGTAGCATGATAATATTCTTGAACTGTCCATAAGGCCTGGGGACAAGCAGAGAGCTGTTCCACTACTAGGGAAAGAGAACCTTGTCTTTGCAAATGTGGCTTGTGACAGCTCCTTAATAGAGCTCTAGGAATTGGAAATAGTTGTTTCCTCCTACAACTGAAAGTAAGATTTTGCCTCAATAGTTAGGAAGTTAAGGAAACAAATACTTCTTATTTATATGGGACTTTTTAAAAATACAAACAGAGCTGGAGATTTAGCTCAGTGGTTCCGGTGCCTGCCTTGCAAGTGCAAGGGCCCAGATTTGATCCTGGTAACCACATAACAATGTCGGCCATAGAAACTCACACCCACCAGCAATCAGAATCACATAGCATAGTGTGGGACATGGTGGTTCACACCTGTAATCCCAGCACTCGGGAGGCAGAGGCAGGAGGATTGCTGTGAGTTCCAGGCTGAACTCAGGGTCAGACTTTACTACAAAAGCGAGACCCTGTCTCAAAAAAAAAAGTACAAACATACTTAATTTTCTTTTATAAATATGATGTGTTGTCATTAATTTAGTTTATATTTTTCCTGAGTTGGAAAGCTATTTATATTGTTTTAAATTTTTACAGCCAGAATTTTATGCTATTAGAACAAATTATAGGTTAATATCACTTGTGAGTAGGGAATGTATACTTTTTCAAATTTAAGACTGTGTATGAACTTTTAGTTTTATGGTAGCACATTCTTTAAATGAGGATTAACTGAGTAAAATTTATTTCTGTTTATCTGTTCTGGGAATATGACTTGTGTCCTTTAGTTGTTGATAATTCAAATAAATATAAATGGTATGTGTTTTATTCCTTTTCCAGAGACCTTTTGCCTAAAGATTTTGTAGTTTATACCTACAGCAAAGAAGGTGCTCTCATGTCTGACCATCCCAATATAAAGGTAATATATTTTCATCTGATCCTATATCAAGGTTTACAACAGTTGTATTTTAAAGTGAGTACTAGTTAGGCATTCAGAACTGATGCATGCAATAACCAATAATGGAACACTTAAAATTATGAGTGGGTGGCCCTGGAAAAAGTGGGCACTTACATAGACTGACCTCTACACGGCAGCTTTCCAGGTGCTTGGTAGTTTTTTTTGTTTTGTTTTGTTTTTCTTAAATTCTAGGAAAATAAACTTATTTGAAGATTAGCCTTACTGATTATGAAAGGAGAAAATTTGATGTATTTTCAAAATAGAAGTTTTTTGTTGTTGTTGAAAGTTAATGTTCCTGAGACGGGGGTTTAGCTCAGTGGTTCTGGCCCCTGTCTTGCAAGGACACGGGCCTGGGTTCGATCCTCAGTAATCACATACAATACTGGGTGTGGAGACCCACACCCAACAGCAATCAGTACCACATACCACAGTGCCGGGCATGGTGGCTCACGCCTGTAATCCCAGCACTCAGGAGGCAGAGGC
The DNA here is from genome assembly GCA_004026965.1 of Petromus typicus. Taxonomy (NCBI): domain Eukaryota; kingdom Metazoa; phylum Chordata; class Mammalia; order Rodentia; family Petromuridae; genus Petromus; species Petromus typicus. The sequence goes on along the minus strand of PVIR01007769.1, from coordinate 34,941 downwards.
AGAAGGATTGCTGTGATGTGAGTTTGAGGCTGAGCTCAGGGCCAGCCTGAACCACAAAGTGAGACCCTGTCTCAAAAAAGAAAAAGAAAAAAGAAAGTTAATGTTCCTAAACACATTAAGTACTTTTGAATCCATTTTTCATTAGTGTTTCCTTTGCTGTTATGTATTCTTGGGTTGTAATGTTTTGGTGAAAACATCTCTTTCCTAAAGGTGTGGTAGTCTTTGGATCACATGACAGAAAACTCTTGGGAACAGAAGTGGCCAGGAATACTCAGAATAATTGATGGCTGTTCATATTAGCTTTGTATGTTTTTTAGAGGTAAACATTTCTGCTTTCTTTGGGAAGAGTGCTTTGCTGTCCTTTTTGGCAGTTAGGTTATATATAGACATATATAGATGTCTATATTTTTTTCTTTTGTAATAGTTTTCATGAGAACTCTTGTTCTCATTACATGTCTTTCTTTCCCCCTAAAATTTGTAATGCCTTGCTGGGTTGCCTTGTTTATATTAGTTACTCGTATGTCTTAGTCCAGGCTGGCTTGAGTTCACTCTGCCTAAGCAGGCTGGCTTTGAACTCACTGTGATCTTCCTGCCTCAGTCTCCTGAGTGCGGCAGTTATAGGCATGTGCTACCACACGAGGCTAGTTATTTACTTTTGTAGTATATTTATAGATACGTAGAAGAGAAAATCTTTTTTTAGGTTAATTATTATATATATATTTTTTAAATGAGGAAATACTAACTTTTGCCTATCCTTTTCTGGTCCACTGAATGATTCATTTATCTTAGCATAGTGTTTGTACATTGTTTAGTAGAAATTATTACAAAATTTAATTTTTATTATAGCATAAACCAGGTAAAAAAATTACCCATCAGATGTGTAAATACCATATCTTTTCTCTGGTATGAGAAAATGAAGATGTAAATGAGTTGTAGTATATAGTTGATTTTGTGAAATAGAAAATATTTAAAAGGAAAGGTGGTATAGGGGTAAATAATGAGGGAGAAAAGAATGTGATAGTAATTAAATAAAAGGAAACAAAGCTTATGTATCCAGAGGTTGTGTGGGTACAGGGTAGGTGGGGGAAGGGGGAAAAATGAGAATCAAGTTGTGTCATATTCTGGTACGAACTCTCAATGTTGAATGCGATGATGCTGTATATGCATAATGTACCAATACAGATTTGAATTTTTAAAAATCATCCATCCATCTTTTCATCCACCCAAAGATTACAACAGTAAGAGTCCAGAGACTAACAGTGTACGTGCATAACTAAAGGAATAATCTTAAAAGACATTTTATTTTTTCATAAAGGTGTCTTGGCATGGTTTTTTTTGAGACAGACAGAGTTGAATTTTGGCTTTGTCATGTATTTGCTGGTAAAGTTACATTAACCTCTGTGTGCTTTGGCTTCCTACTTTAAAAGGAAGTAATAGTTATTACATCATGGCATTATTACTTATAAGGTGGGTATTAACAGGCATTCAGGCAAATTTTAAATTATAATTATTAATTGTTATTAAAATATATATTTAGGATTGCTAAAATTAGATTTGTATATAGAAACTTTAATATGCTTATAATCTTAATATGCTTTCTTGAATGTTTGAAAATATCCACCGAGACACATAGTTTTCCACTTATTTCTTGGTTTTTAATATTATTCAGATAAGTATGAATGTAGATTTGAAATATAAATGAAAACTGATATTGAGATATTCTACATATAGCAAGGTTGTCAAAAATTATAACAACATATTGCTTTGTTCATAAAGTATAGTTAAGTCCTGCTGAGAAAATTTAAATGCTTTGCCCTAGTGAAACATTTTTCCCAAACACAATTCTGTTGAAGATTGAAGTTATTTATGAAGTTGTTTTGTAGCTTTTGTCATCAATATCTTTCACCATTTTTTATAAGAAACAAAATTTTAGAAAAGTGACTTAACATGAGTTCTTGAGTGAAATAAACCTTCAAATTCCCAACTTAGGAGTTTAGGGTATCTTGTAAAAGCCCAAGACATACTTATAACTGTTTCCCTCGCTTGAGTGATGTCATTGTTTCCTCTAAAAATATATTGATTACTCAAGGCCTGCTGGACTGTTGTGACCAGTGGGTTCTGTGTATTCTTGCTCCCACCAACAGTCTTTCATGTAAAGTTGGTGTATTTCCAAAACCATTTATGCCAGTTGCAGCTTTATTGTACTCTTGCAGGTTCACTAGATGTTTTGAAAACTTCCAAATAGGATTTTTTTTTTAATGTTTTTGACAGTTATATGAGTGAAGGGAAACTTGCTCTCTATCTCCTGAGAGTTTCCTGGGAGCCTTTGGTTGGGCGGGGGGGGAACCAGCTGAAATAGCATAAAAGGCATAAAACTTGACCAACATGCAGTCACACTGTAAGAGAAAATCACAGGGTGTGTGTCCCTGTGTCCTGTCATTCCCTGGCCCCTGGACGTTCAACAGGAACTTGGGGACTTATGTGCCCCCTTTCTACAGAGAAGGATAGGACAGGGAATGATTTGTTTGGCGAACATAAGATGGCCTGGGACAAAAAGTCCATTTATTTGGCACACAGGATAGACAATGGTTTGTCACTTTGTCTATGAGACAGAAGTAGAGGAAAGTGGTGTGTGACAAAAGCCTATCCAGGTGTCCTGATGGACTTCAGACTTTCTCCCTGAAGTGAAAAATCTCTGGTTAATGAACTTTACACAAGAAGACCGATGTCAGTTGTGTTTTCCTTGACAGATCTGACTAGGTAGGGACAAGAACTTTGCAACAAAACTAAACTGAATGTTATGGAAATACTTAATAAAAACATCAAGTTTGCAGGTGGAGAGATCACCTCCACCTGCTCAATGCCATCTCAGTTAGAGTGTCAGATCGGTAGGCCCTTGCTGTGAAGGAAGTGTGCTTGATGGGATCATGCTGGCTGTTTGGCTCCAGAGATATCTGTCGGGCTTTTCTACTGTAAAGTTGCCATCTCTGCCTTTTAAGTGAATGCTTTGAGTAGATACCTTGAGACTGTAAAGTATTCTGATACTCCTCCAAAATTTACCCACTAAGTTCCAGTATTTAGTTTTTGTCTGAATCAGTTGTTGCTATGATACCTATCAAAATGAGAATTTTTTAGTCAGTGCTAGAGTGAGTTGTACTCTAAGGAATTTTCTTTCTGTCAGTATGGATTCAGAGATACAGTACATTTGTGTACTCAGGGTGAGTGTAGGCAGTCTGCAGGGAACTTGGAGAATACTGTGTGATATTCAGAGATGCTAAGAGTATAAATTAAATATTTAGTTTCCTGAACATAAGTATTTTGCTAACTGTGCAATTTCTATGATGATTTTCTAAATGTAGCAGTTTGTGAAAATAATACAGTGTTTTTTATTTAGAATCATTGTCACTATCGGGGATATGTAGAAGGAGTTTATAGTTCATCTGTTGCTCTTAGTGACTGTTCTGGACTCAGGTAAGGAGTTTTCTATCTCTGTTTTTTTTGTTTGTTTGTTTGTCTGTTTTTTCTTTTTCCCATTTGTTGTCTCATTTAAATCTGGCTCCAAGCCAAGTCATTTTGGAGGTTTAACAAAATTGAATTTTCCTTTGATATTACCAGAGTTCTTCATAGCTGTGCTTCAGATATTCCTGTGTTTATTTAGAAAAAAATTAGTGTTGATGGATTTTAATATTTATAAAACAAGTTTCATTTTTGAGACCACTAAATAATGTTTGCTGTTTAAAATAAAATACATTTTAAACTTCTGTAGCATTTTATTTATAACATTTTCACCTGTATTATCTCAGTTAAGACCTATAATACTTGAGGAAAGGGTTACAATTACTCTATTTAGGTGAACAAACTAAGGTTCAGAAAAAATTGTACCACATATGAAAGGAAGTCATAGTAATGTTAGTTTCTTGTATTGGAGGCCTGACAGTGTAGTATTCTGCTGGTTGGTTGAGTGAGTCATTAAATGAGTAAGAATCACTTTTTGTTTGAAGGTCAATGACAGGCTGTTGCTTTTGTTTTTCTTTTTATTTTATGAAAAAATAAAACAAGTTTTCATGACCAAGTAATAACTGAATAACAATAGTTATTACACAATGTATCATTATCTTAAAAGTAATAACTCACTACAAGACATAAACTGATCACTTTTAGATCTTAAAGCAACTATCTTCACTTAAGTAATCTCACTGACTGAACAGTTACTGCATGCTAGGGAATGTTCTAAGGATTTTATGCACATTAAATAATTTAGTTGTCAGAACGATCCTATGCAGAATGTAAACTAAGGCAGAGGTTATGTGACTTGCTAGAAAGTATGTTTGGGATTCAGAACTCTGGTGTTTGATCGAAGACTTCATTCTCCCAGGCATTTCTGTGCAGGCCCTTCCATTTATAGCAGTTGCTCAGAGTAGTTAAATAACTGTCAGAGACTGGTGCTACAAAGGAGCAGTTTTGAATGTAAATTTAGGTCTTCCTGACTCTAAAACCTTTACTGTTTTATACAGCCTTTTTCTTCCCCTGTCATTCACACCTTGTTTCATGTGTTAAGAAACTAGAACTTAAATTCAGGTTTTCTAATTCATTTTCCTGTGGTTTTTTTTTTTTTTAACTTGAAAAATGGCATATGTATAATGCAATATTTAGAGGATTACTACATTTAGAGAATGCCAGTTACGGGATTGAACCCCTGCGCAACAGCACCCGCTTTGAGCACATCTTTTATCGAATGGATGATGTCCACAAAGAGCCTCTGAAATGTGGAGTTTCTAACACGGGTGCAGAGAAAGAAACTGCTAAGGGTGGAGAAGAGGAACATCCCAGCATGACTCAGCTTCTTCGGGTAAGGAAAACACACTTCTTCATGGTGGCTCTGAGGAAGTCTTTAGCAAATCATGCATTTATTCCTTTAGCCAATGTTTACTATGATTTCTCCCACCTACATGCCAGGTATTGTGACAGGAGCTAAAGCCATGTGCATTTTTGAGCTACCAAACTGAAAAGCCACTTGTCTTTGCAAGAGGACACTCAGCTTTCTAAGAGAAAGGTTGAATTTATTCTGTGTGGATGCAGCCTGAAACCATGAGTGAAATCAGCAGCTGTCTGGGAGAGAAAATTAAGTTTATATGGGATTTGAGGAGGGACTGTGATCATATGCAGTGTTTGTGACTGAGGGTCCAAGGATGGTCAGCGCAGGTGTGCAGACAATCAATCACCAGATTCCTGGTGCTGAGGAGATTGTATATTTCGTCCCCAATTTTCGTTATAGCCATCTGTTCTGTTTTCGGAGGGTATCACAGGCCTTTTCCTTTTGTTTGCTGATAACAGTATGTTTGCTGTGAAAGTCTCCTTCAAACTGGGCATGGTACTTAAACTTTACACACTAAGCGTATTGAGAATTGCTGCTTAATTGTCCAGGTCACTTTCAGATCAATGGAGTTTACATTCAGATATTTTATCATAAACCACAGCGAACCACTTTCAGGAGTTTACATTCAGATATTTTATCATAAACCACAGTGAACTCTGGATCTGAGAACCTAAAAGATTTGACTTTAGAGTATTAATGACTTCACTTGTCTTCCAAGGACTTTTATTCTCCATTTTGGAACTTCTTTAGAACCCACTGATTTGCTTTAGTCTAGAGTCCTTTATGGGGACTGGGACTGAATTAACCTTGTCTGCAAGGAATATAACTTTTTACATGTGAGATGGTATTGCTATGTGGGAAGAGCTCCCCCAGCCCAGGCAGGCCCTGAATTCCTGGGCTTCCTGGGACCAAAGATGTGTGCTGTTGCACCTCCTTAAAGCATATTTTTAATTAATGAAGACTAGTTTATGGAATTATTTAATTGCTTCTCCTGATGTTAACTCTTTTGTCTGTTGGACTGTTCAGTTTATTCTTTTTTAAAAATAAAAATATTGTATGATAGTTATCTGCAGTATATAATGATTATATTCATGATGGCCTGTTGGTATATGTACAGAATACACCTTCATTATTTTTCTTCCTCTTCCCCTCCACTCCTTTCTCATTGTTTTAAATTTAAATATTGGAACACATTGAAATTTTTGCTTATTCTATTTTGTGTGAATTTCTGTAAAGTGACGAAACTAGTCATATTTAGTATTGGCAACCTTTTCTTAGCTTCTGCTGTTGGATATTAATGGATATTCTTTGTTTAGTATTTGTAATGCTTTCTCACACACCCCTTAAAATACATGTGTTTTGAGGGAGGGTGTGTGTGTATGTGTGGCTTTGATTTAAAGAAATAATTCTAGTGCTTTGAAAACACAAATAGACCATTTTACCCATAGCTAGAAATTTTCTCTGATTAGTACATACAGAAGCTACCGCTTCATAGACACAGTTTTGGTTTTGTTAATCAAGGTAAGATAGATAAACTAATGATGCCCTTAGCAGACATGAGATATCAGTTAAAGGTTAAGGTATGATCATATGGGACCTTATAACTTACTTTTGCTTTTATGTGGTTGTGTATTTGACAGAGAAGAAGAGCTATCCTGCCACAGACTCGATATGTGGAGCTGTTCATTGTTGTAGACAAAGAACGGGTATGAATGGTGACAATTTTCTTCTTTTTCATGAAAAACAATTGAGAAGTGAGCATCTGATGCAGGAAATACAAAATATGATAGATATTTGTACTAATTTTCCTTAAATGATCATTATAGAACACAAATATTTTTTCCCTTAAAACCTTATATAGCATCAAAAGCTGAATGTAGCAAGTGAGAGTACTTTACTTTTTACTAGTGATTTTCTCCCATGTTTTTTCTAGCAGTTTAATTATGCTAGATTTCTTGAAGAAGACTGTTTCTTATCAGTTAAACTTTCAAGTTTTTCACATTATAGCGTTTTCCTGAACTGCTGATCACCGTTGCATAATGAAATTGTTTTGCTTTATAAAGGTATAAACCTATACATTATTTTAAGGGAGACAGAACTCTAAGTTTTGGTATGCTTTAGAAGGGAATAGTATTAATTTTAAGGTATGAAATAATACCAGGTCATTTTTCTTATTTTTTTCTTACAAAATGAACTCATTTGCTAAACCAAGAGAAGCAATGTGTTTTTAGGGTTATCAGTTTTACGTATAGGAGCTATATAATGTATAGATTATTTGAAATGTTCTGACTTTTAAAACATTTTTTAATTTTATTAGTGCATGTTTGCAGTTTATGCAGTTTATGATCATTTTGGGGAGTGATTAAATGAGCATATTACAGATTTTTAAGATCTCCTTCCTCTTCCTCTCCCCACCCAGTTTTGACTTTTTTGTTGTTTGTGTTAAAAACTATTTATAGAAACTTAACATGATTGGTGGTTCTTTTTTAATAAGCAACAGAAATAGGCATAAGGATTTTTATTGTGTCTAGGTTAGAAATACGAAGCTGTAGTTATTAAGAGATGGAAACCTACTCAGATTGCTAATTACATGTTCATTATTTTCTAGCAGTAGAAGGAAAAGCATAGGGAATACACTGTGTGAGCGTGCCCCCAAATAATGGGCAAAATGTTTCCTTTTTTACTAGTACATGTTTGTAGTTGGTATATATACATCATATACCTTAATTCTTTTTTCACCCTGAGTCCCTCCCCTCCTTCTTACTCTCTGTTTTTACTATTAAAATCTCCATCTCTTGATCCCCTTTCCATTTGAGAAAGTTCTGTCTTCCTACATCCTAGTACCTATCTTTTATTTTACTTTTTATCTATATTTTGGGTTTTGCATATAAAAGAAACCATGTGGTATTTAAACTTGTATGTCTGATTTATTTCACTTATCATTTTGGTCTTGGGATATTGTCTTAGTTACTTTTCTTATTGCTGAGAAAAAATACCCAGCACCCAAAATTAAAAGGGAGGAAAGGTAGCTTTACTGTAGCTTACACGGCAGTTTCAGTCCATAGTGGCGGCTCCAGGCAGGGTGGCTCAGCAGAGGGACATGCAGAGCACTGCTGACGGTTGTAGCTCTGCAGCTTCTCTCTTGGGATGGATCCCTTCTTATGATTTTTCCTCAGATGCTCTATGTTCCTTGCTTCTCCAAACTGGCGGGGTCTCTACTGCACCTTTGGTTTCCCACTTAAGCTTCTCACATTGCCCTCTTGGGACACACCTCCTGGCCTCCCAGGGCCTCTAAAATCTGGGTGGAAGCCTTCTTTTTTTTTTTTTTTTTTAATTTTTTTTAGGTTTTTGGAGACAGGGTCTCGCTTTGTGGTTCAGGCTGGCCCCTCAGGTCAGCCTCAAACTCACATCACAATCCTCCTGCCTCTGCCTCCCGAGTGCTGGGATTACAGGCGTGAGCCACCATGCCCGGCACTGTGGTATGTGGTACTGGTTGCTGCTGGGTGTGGATCTCCACACCCAGTATTGTTATGTGGTTACCGGGGAATCGAACCCGGGTCCTTGCGCTTGCGAGACAGGCGCCAGAACCACTGAGCTAACTCCCCGGCCCCAGTGGGGCCCTTCTTGACCCCATGTCTCTTGCATCCTGTGTGCACCTGAAGTCAATGCCATGTGGATGACACCAAAGTGTGCTGCCAGCTAGAGCAGTAGCTAGCTTTCCTCCTTTCTTGGGTGTAAGGGTCATGTGCCCAGATTTCTGAACACTCAGAACCCAATCCTATGAAACAAATCCCCTAGGCCCCTGCCATTCTGGAACATAGTGCTCTGGTGTTCTGTTCTCAAAGAAGTGCCTTTTACCTTTTCATTTTGAGACTGCAAATTGTAGAGTCCTGTTGGTTCTTGTGACATTTTCATGCTATTTTTTCTGTTGCCTTATTCCTTCTCAGCAAATTTTCCTATGCTCCATCTTTAGAGTCTACAGCTTTACTGGAGCTTCCTTTCGGGCCAAACTCAAAACATTTAACATTGTTCTGCTGGGCTTTTTGTTCTTGATTCTTAACATAGCTCTGACCAAAAGCCTGCAATCGTAGCCATGCCACCACCTCAACATTAGACTGCCTTGAAAGTTCTTCTGAAAGGTTAGGTAGTTGGCTGCCTTTAATCTCTCTCTCAAGCAAAATCCCAGAACATGAGCAAAATGCAGACAAATTTTCCACATGGTCTGCAGTCTAATAAGAAGTACAGTGCTTCTTTCTAGCAGAAACCTCCTGACCCTCATCTTTACCTGCTGCATTGCTGTCACCATTCTGGACCTTTAAACTCTGCTCAGAATCTCCCATCAAGTACAGCTTAAGCCATTGCTGGCTGCTTTTGCAGCTGGTATCTCCAGACCTTTCAAAACTCTTCCCACTAACCAGTTCCAAAGGCTCCTGAACCGCACAATAAGATAGAGTCACAGAAACGACCCCATTTTCAGTACAAAAGTCTATCTTAGTTACTTTTCTCTTTGGTGAGACAAGTACTTGGCATACAAAGTTAAAGGAGGGAAGTTTATTTGAGCTCACAATTTGTAGAGGTTTCAGTCCATAGCAGGCTGGGTGTGAGGCAGGATTGCATGCATGGCACAAGGATATTGCAGAGGTGGTAGGAGGCAGCAAAACAGCAAGTAGCAACAGCATTCAAGCCTACCTTTATATTCCATCTAGGCTGCCTGGCCTTTGGGTGGTGCTACCCATACCACCCTTGTTCCCAGCATCATACCCTTAGTGCCAGTGTCACATACTTCATTCTACCCTCACACCCTCAATCCTAGCTTTATGTACCCTAGTTCCAGCCACCTCTGGAAAAACCTACCTATGATTTATATGCAGCTTTGGGGTGGGGATCACCTATAAAAAAGCCATAAAAGAGTGCATCTCTTTTCCTAGAAATGACTCTTTATGACAAGGTAGTAGCCCATTATATGTAAATACTATATTTTCTGTATCCATTTATCTGTTGGTGGACAGATAGGCTGCTTCCTTGAATTGACTATTATGAATTATGTTGCTGTAAACATGGGTATACATGTATAATGATAAGATGCAGTCTTCAACTCTTTTGGGAAGATTTCTTGAAGAGGAATGGCTGGGTCAAATGGAATTTTCAGTTTTGGCTTTTTGAGGAGTTTTCATATTGCTTTTCAAAGTGGTTATACTAGTTTACATTCCCACCAATAATATAGCAAGGGTTCCCTTTTCACTGAAGTCTTGCCACTAGTAATTATTATTTAACTTTTTTGATAATAGCCATTCTTTATGGAGTAAGATCTGAGTGATATTTTAATTTCAATTTTTCTAATAGTCAGCAATGTTGAGCATTTCTTTGTGTATTTATTGGCCATTTAACTTCTGTGAAGTGTTTGTTTATTTCACTTGCTTATTTTTGATTGAATCTTATATTGAGGGTTGTCTAGTTTTTTTGTTGTTGTCTGTATGTAGCCTAAACATAAGTCCTCTGGTGAATAGATCGCAAAAGTTCTTCTCCATTGTAGGTTGTCTTTCACTTTGTAGGTTTCTTTTGCTGTGCAGAAGCTTTTTAATTTGACATAATCCTATTTGTTGATTATCAGTACTATTTTCTGTGCAGCTGGCTTTCTGTTAAAAAGAAATTCTTGCTTATACCTGTGACTTGAAAAGTGGTAAAATACTTCTGCAGAATATTTTGGTCAAACCATAAAAAAACAGAGGTAGATTTATTGATTGACTGAGTGGGGAAAGAATGTGGGAAAAAATGTTAAGGGACTTTAGCGTGAGAGAGCTGACGGTGATCAGGCCAGCCCTTAATGCAGGAAAGTAAGAAAAACAGCAAAGAACTCCAGATTGAGTAGTAACTTCAGAGGACATCCTCCAGTGCGGGGCATCGGAGTGGCGCGCTGGCAGAGCTCAGAGGCCAGCTTCTGAGGGTTAGGGGGTGGGCCGGGCCTGGCTGATGATTATCTCGGCCCTGGTTGATAGCGCTGGAATTCTTGTGGCTGCAGACTGTTTCTCTTCCCCTGAGAGGATGGTCTCTGGAGGTTTCAGTCATGTCAGCTTCTGCTTTTCGTGGAATCCAGGTGATCCCAGGTTTGGAACAATGGCTGGAGACTTCTGGGCTAGCCGAATGTCCCTGTAATCTGTTACTCTGGTGTCTTGCAGGGTAGGTAGGAAGATAGGCTAAGTAAGTTTTAGGGCCTGTAAACCCTGCCCTATCACTTGTTGACAGACATTCCCTAAATGACTAGCATGCCTGTCTGCAGTGCTCAATGACGCTTGATCTAGAGCTTTAAAAAATAAAGGTCAAACTTTGTTCCACTTTTAGTTACCCATTGGACATCTGGCGGCCTAGGTGAAGTCATGGATTTTAGCATAAAAATAACTTTTAAGTGTCTGACTTCCTTAGGAGTGGGACTAGTGGATCCTAATTCTAATAACTATAATTTCCCTTGGATATTGGGTGTCAGTGTCTCATCCTCTTTGGCTTGTAGGAGATAGTCCATCATCAAAACACTGCTCAGATTACCTGCTCAAAGTCAGGTAATGGTAACAAATAATGGTTACAAAGTTTTACAAGGAAAATGTAAAAAGCTAAACATATCCAGTTAGCATATTCATTAGTATAAATATAATAATGACCTAGTTTTGTTGGAATTAGAGTTCTTGTAAGTGGAGTGTAGTTGTTTACAGATATACCTTCTAAGTTACTAGTTAAAAATGCCTACTCTTTAAGCATATCTAATTATCAAAAATATAAATTTAAAATGCTTTTCTCTATTGTTGGCTCCAAATAAATTTGTAATATACAGGTAGAAAATGGCTCTATTCGATCATGCCCTGTCAAATGTATTTATTGTTCTCTTGTGTAGAAGAATCACAGTACTGTGCCTGATTGATGAATTTATATATTATGATATTAACATTTTATCACAGAGCAAAGTTACAAAGTCTTATTTAAAATTTTCTTTTGGTTAGTATGTTGGTTACATAAATAGTGTTCAAATAAATTTAACTGGGACTCAAAGAAAAGAATTAGCCCTATTAGTTATTTTGCTTTAAATATGGTCCAACTTTTATATAAGTTTCTGTCCACATACAGTTTTTCAGTGAGTGACTTTAGCTAGTTTCGCATAATGATTTCAGCATAGGGTTAGGAATGGTTTATCGGTAATGTTATTAGCAAAAGATCAAGAAATCTATCAGATTGCTTTTTATTTCTTTAGTTTTACATTTTGATTATTTAAAGTGATATATTTGTGAAATGATTGAAAATATACTTCCATTAAAGTGAATAGAAAGTACATTAAGAGGAAAACTCATTTTATAGTTAAACTAATTTGAAGAAAATGAAGGCTTCATTGTGTTCATTTGACACTTGGGCCTGCTTTTCTTTATTCTTATTTATCACTAGAATGTATCATTCAGACTTGTTAATTTGAAACGTTGGTTACTATCTAAATTCAATTTTTAGTTCAGAAGAAATTTTTAGATTATCTTTATTAGAATAAATTGCAGGTATTTTTATTCTTAAATTACATTAATGATAACAATTTACCTTCTTTGCTTTTATAGTATGACATGATGGGAAGAAATCAGACTGCTGTGAGAGAAGAAATGATTCATTTAGCAAACTACTTAGATAGTGTAAGTTGTGTTTTCTTTTAACTAGGATTATTCTGCCTTTTTGTTGGTAGTCTCAGAACAGAATTTAAAAATTGTCTCATTTTGAGTTCTGATTATCATAGGCTTATGTGACACAATCTTTCAAAGATGTTTTTATCGCTTGTCTTGTAACTTTTCTTAGTGTTTTAAAGACATGAATAACTATAAAAAACACTGAGAAAATAAAATATTTAATATTAGCATCTACTTCTAGTTGTAGGCTCAGGTACTTTGTCATTTATGAAAAGATTTTTAAGTTTTTGTTGAGAGAATCTTATTTTGCATAAAGCTTCCTCCTCTTCTGGACTGAAACTGTGATATGTTGTTCTTAAGTATGTGTTTGTGTGTGTGTGTGTGTGTGTGTGTGTGTGTGTGTGTGTGTGTACATATATGTGATTTGATTTCAGATGTTGAATTTTGTATCATGAAATATTAAAGAGTTAGATACTTGTTTTATGAGATAATTTTACCTATTTCCCTGATAATAACATGAGGGTTGATGATATGATACTGATAATAATGCTAACATTCTACTAAGTACCAGAAACAGAATTAAGTGCTTTGTATTACTAGCTCATTTATTCCTTACAGTACCTTTGTGAAATAGATAGGAGTTCCAAAAACCCCTTTATCTCAAATCTTTGTGTCATGATTAGAATTTCAGATAAAAATTTAGAGAGACTTTATGGTTTGTTATATATTATATATGACTTCCAAGAGGATCATGGAGTAGCACTATGTGATCCTGTTCATTGGTATTTCTGCTGTGAAAGGTATGAATAATCACCTTAAATGTGTTCCATCACTATAACAAAATACCTGAGTTAATTAACCTTTAATAATAAAAGATTTATTTTGGTTGACAGTTTTGAAAGTTTCAGTCCATGTGTGAGACAGCACATGATGGCAGCAGCGTGTGGTGAAGCAGAACCACTCATCTCACTGTCAGGAAGCGAAAGTGAGGAAGAGGAGAGGGAGGGTCTTAGCTCCTCCAAGACCTCCCACTAGTCCCCACCTCTTAGGTTCCACTGCCTTCCACAGCAGTATCCTGGAGACCAAGACTCCACGCATCAGCTTCTGGGCATGATCCAGGTCTGAACCACAGCAGTGGGATCAATACAGAGTATGAGTAGTCTTGCATTACACCAGTGCAAACTTTGGAACAAAATTCACTGAAAAGTTAATTTTCAGAGTTGTCAGGTTTTAGAATGGGCAATAAAAAGGATTTTGAATCTCAATTACATGCCGTTTATGAATCTCTGTTACTTACCATTTTTGAGACTTCTGAAATGTTAGAGTATCACTGTATTGAAAATATTTTGTATTGGAAAGAGGACATTCTTAGTTTAAGTAGTTGTGTTCCTTCTATGGTTAAAAGATTTTTCTCATTTTAAAATGAATTTTATGTGCTTTTATTTCTTTTCTTCCCAGATGTATATTATGTTAAATATTCGAGTTGTGCTAGTTGGACTGGAGATTTGGACAAATGGAAACCTGATCAGTATAGCTGGGGGTGCTGGCGATGTGTTGGGGAACTTTGTGCAGTGGCGGGAAAAGTTTCTTATAACACGTCGGAGACATGACAGTGCTCAGTTAGTTCTGTAAGTGGCTTTTAGAAAAACTACTGTGAATGAAATGGGTAAAGTACTTTTGATTATTCTATTATACTAGACATATATATATATATAAAACATAAAATATATCTACATATATATATAAAACACTGAGAAAATAAAATATTTAATATTATCTACTATATATTTATATACATATATATTCATTCTCAAGAGTTTTTTCATTTATTTAAATGAGGAAAACTTAGTTGTTTGATAATACAGAGTAAGACATGATACTATGATAATGAGACTTCTCTTCTGTGTTAGAGTCTCCTTCTCCTTTACCCCATGTCCTTCTCCTTTCTTGTATTTATATCTTTGTTTTGGTATTTTCTAGTTGGTTTTTGTGAAAGGATAGAAAAAATTTGACTTATTGCATGCCTGAAGATGTATTTTCACAGCCTCAGAACAGAATTTCAAGATGATCTCAGTCTGAGCGCTGGTTATTCCTCAGTCTCTCCGAGGTGGTGCTGGAGCTCTAACCTCGTTCCTCTTGCATACTGGCAAGTGCTGTAACACTGAGCTACATCCTTACCTCTAGGCAATTTTGAAGACACCGTGCTATGGATTTTGACCTCTAGCAACTGGTCCCCTATCAAACTTAGGGCCTTGCACTTACTAGAGAAGCACTGTCACTGAGCTACACTTGCAGACTCCAGTATTACTCTCAGAAGCCTCAAACTGTGGTTATTTTTGGTCTTTTGTCTGTAACCTATAGTGTTTCATGTTCAGTGGAAACTTGTGGGGTCTTCGTTGGCTCTTAGGCTCCCGAGTTTTCTCATTGGTGTTTTTGGTTTGGTCTTTTGTTACTTACTGTTTATTCTTGGTGGGTAATTTCAGTCTGAAAACTGATGCCCTTCAGTTTTAGAAGTTTTTATTAAAATCCTTATAGGTGATTTCCTCTTCTATTTTATTTTCATAAAATCTCTTTTGGGATTCCCTTTACTAAGCTATTGGGGTTTTTGTCCTGGTCCTTTGATCTCTGTCTGTCTGTCTCTCTCTCTCTTTTGTATTGCTTTCTCTTATGAATTTAGATTGATTTAAAACAGGACACTCAAGCCTTTATAACCCTATCACCCTGAGTTTTTAAATTAATTTTCAGTAAAATTGCATGTGCAAATGCTCCACTCCGGGGATGTACCATTGGAGTCACAAAACCAAATGAAGCAGGCGTCAGGCATGTGTACTATGCCCACTTCAACAGTATCTGCCAAATTACCTTTCCTCTATTGTTTAGTCTCTTTTGTTTCTCTGCTATTGAATACGTGTCTCAGATGTTTACTGACCGTTGGTTGCTTGTTTGTAGTCAGTGGGGCACTAAAAAGCCTTTTGGAGGACGAGGATACATGAATGAGTTTGGGGACTGTGGAGTTGGCTGTAGGCTGTGATTCCATGACCATCCCTGTGTGTCAGGGATTCTGTTACCACCTCTGGACTTATTGATGTCCTGAGAAGGAATTACTCCTAAGACATTATTCAGTGTGTACCTTAGACCCTGGGCCACAGCAGTGACCAAAATAGATGAAAATACCTCCTCTCATGAAATCCAAGATTTAAGTTCCGAGGAAGTGATTATCTATAAATGAGATAAATAAGTGCATGTAGTTTGTTAATGCTGAGTGGTAAATAAGAAAAATAAAACAGGATGGGTAGTTATGAAAGTACCGAAGGAATGAGGCTGAAATCTGAGGTAACTTGGCTGGGCAAGCCTCACTACTGCAGCTTGCAAGTGAAGACCTGCAGGAGGGCGGGGGTGAGCTGGGGCGATGTGGTGAGGAAGAGAGCTTCAGCCACGGAGCCGGGCCTGGCACACAGTGTAGGGCCGGTTGAGGAACCACGCAGTGAGCCTGTGAACTCTCTCTTCACTGCCCTCCATGCCGTGCAGCTGCCACCCTTTTGAACAGATTCTGAGTTTATCCTTCCTCGTTAAAATATGTTGAACAAACTGATGCAGTACATTTTCAGAAAGTTTTTCCTCTAGAAGTTTAAAAAACAAAGAAATAGGCTTAGTATGTATAAAAGTATCATGTGTTTGAAAAACTTTAAAATGTATCTGTACTATTAGTCTCCTTTTCTGAAGGAGAAAAGAGAGGTGTCTTTGTTCTCCTTTAAAAATTGTTATTTCTTTGCTTTTTTTCCCCATTTTTGTTGGTATTGCCAATCCATTTGACATTACCGTTGAAACAGGAGTAATTGTTCCCTTTTCCACCGTACATATAACTTGTACCTTTTCGTTTAGAAAGAAGGGCTTTGGTGGGACTGCAGGAATGGCATTTGTGGGGACGGTGTGTTCAAGGAGCCATGCAGGCGGGATCAACGTGGTACGTGGTTCTTGACATTCAAGCTGGGTGTCTGTTTTAGCACAATATTTATTGACTCTGCCTTCCCTCATCCTGAAAACAATAGTTTGGATATTATGAGGGGCACAGTAGAAGCAAAAAATGTGTTCTTTTCATAGACACAGGATCAGCTTTCCTAGTTTTCATTATGTTTATTAGCATTTTTTAATGGTTGAGAAAAGTCTATTCAAAAGAATTGTTAGAATCACCTACTTGTTTTCCCATAAACTGTTTTGAATAATCAGTGTGTCAGGGAGAAGGTGATTGATCTGTTGCTTAAAGGGTCTGTCTCCACTATCAGTATATGAACCACACTGTTTTATTACTAGACTGAGATGTATAGACTTATGGGATACCAGATTCATACAGGCTATCAACTTTCAGTGCTTACATTTCCTTTTGTGGAAAAAAAATCTGAGAAACAAAACACTTCATCTTTCTTCAGAAGCCTAATTACTACCTTCCTTTGTTTGGACAGTTTGGACAGATCACGGTGGAGACCTTCGCATCCATTGTTGCTCATGAGCTGGGTCATAACCTTGGAATGAATCACGATGATGGAAGAGATTGTTTCTGTGGAGCAAAGAGCTGCATCATGAATTCAGGCGCATCGTGAGTGACTGAGTTCTTCCTTCTTACTGTCATATTATAGATCAGGATTTAAGTTCTGAGGACTATTTAGTTCTACAATGAAAAAAATAGGAATAATTATTCCTGATTCCCTGAAATTTACCAATGAGAAGTCTGTTTTTCAATTAAATAATTCCAGAATGCTTTCAGAAGAAAACATTTTTGTAGGCCTAAATATGGAACTATATTCTTATAAACCAGTAGATAGGCCAAAAGAATATAGGAATGTAGAAAATTTTACTGCTACATTCAGTGTAGATTATATTAGATTAAATTGAATGTATGAACAATTCACCCATAAACCCCTTTTGAGAAAGTACATCATGCTCACTTTAAGCAAAGCAGATCTTGACATATTCCTAATAATAACCTAGTTTTTTTTCCCCCTTTTCTCCCACCCTGCAAACCCCCACCCCTGATATACACGATCTTTGTTTTCTTTTTTCTTTATTATTACCACATTTGTTTTCCCCTTGTTATTTACCCTTACACTTTTTCCTTTTAAATATTTTCTACTTCACAATATCAACTGTACATACTACAACTCATTTACAACTTCATTTTCTCATACCAGAGAAAAGATATGATATTTACACATCTATGACCTGTTTATTTCGCTTATGAGGATGTCCTCAAAGTACATCCATTTGAGTATGAATGATTCAATCTTATCATTTTTAATGGCAGAGTAATACTCCATTCTATAAAATAACCACATCTTCTTTATCCAGTCTCCAGTTGATGGACATTTGGGTTGTTGCCACGACTTAGCTATGACAAACTGAGCTGCTATAAACATGGGTGCACATATGTCGCTGTGAAAGAAATCTTTTAATTCCTTTGTGTATATACCTAGCAGAGCAATGGCCGGGTCAAATAGAACCTCCAATCCTAGTTTTTTGAGGAATCTCCACACTGATTTCCACAGAGGTTGTACAAGTCTACATTCCCACCAACAGTGGAGAAGAGTTCCCTTTTCTTCGCAGCCTTGCTAACATTTGTGGCTGGCTAATTCTGAAATGGCAGCCATTCTTTGTGGAGTGAGATGGAATCTCAGTGTTGTTTTCATCTGCATCTCTCGAATGACAAATGATGTTGAGCATTAATTCATATGTTTCTTAGCTGCTCTTCTTTCTCTGAAAGTATTTGTTCATTTCAGATGCCCATTTTTGAATTGGGTCTTTAAATTTGGGTGGGCTTATTTTTTTAAGCTCTTTATATATTCTAGATAGTAGCCCTTTGTCTGAGGAACAACTGTTAAAGATTTTTTCCCACATTGTTGATGGCCTTTTCACTCTGTTGGTGTTTTCCTTTGCTGTGCAGAAGCTTTTTAAAAGAATGAGGTCCCATCAAATGCATAATAAACGTATCAATAGACTCATAAAAACTTCATGCAGTTGATATTTGAAAATTTTGTTATAAGAACATTTATGTGAATTCCATCTTCTTAAAGATGTTTAGGTATACAGTACAGTATAGTGTTCTGTAGGTACAGTGTTGCACAGCAGATCTTTAGATTTTTGAATATCTTCCATGACTGGAGTTTTATATCTCTGGTTTCCCTTCCCTACCTGCTAGCCACCACTGTTTTATTCTTGGATCCCATGAGTTTGATTACTTTCGATACCTCTTTTGAGTATTACCATGCATACTCACTCTTCCAAAATTGGCTTATTTCACTTAGCCTAATGTCCTCAAACTTTCCCTTATGCATATTTTCTTCCTGTTTTGCATTAATGAGCTTACATTTTGGCATTCATTTACATCTTTGGTTTTTCATACTAGATAAAAGATATGGTGCTTACACATCTATGTCCTATTTATTTCACTTATGAGTATGTCCTCAGGGTATGTCCACTTGCGTATAAATAGCTCACACTGATCATTCTTTATGGCCAAGAAGTATTCCATTGTATAGAGAAACCACATTTTATTTATCCAGTCCCCCACTGATGGGCATTTGGGCTTTTTCCAAGATTTAGCTATCACAAACTGAGCAGCTATGAACATGGATGTATATATTATATATTGCTGTGGTATGATTCTTTTAATTCTTTTGTGTATATACCTAGCAGGTGAATAGCTGGGTGAAATGGGACCTGAGTCCTAGTTTTTAAAGGAAGCTTCACACTGATTTCTGTAGTGGTTGCACCAGTCTACATTCCCACCAACAGTGGAGAAGGGTTCCTTTCTTCCCACAGACCTGCCAGGATTTGTTATTGGTTGATTTCATAGCACCCATTCTATGAGGAGTGAGATGAAATCTCAGTGTTGTTTTCATTTGCATCTCTCGAATGACTAGCGATGTTGAACATTTCCTCAAATGTTTCTTAGCTGCCTTTACTTGTTCATCTGAAAAATGTCTCTTCAGTTCAGATGCCCTTTTTTGAACTGGGTATTTAAATTTGAAGGGGAATAATTTTTTTTTAAAGTTCTTTGTATATTCCAGATAGTAGTCCTTTGTCTGAGAAATAACTGGTAAAATTTTTTTTCCCATATTGTGGTTTGTCTTTTCACTCAGTGCAGAAGCTTTTCAGTAAAATGAGATCCCAATTGTTGATTCCTTCTGTTAGTTCTTGTGCTGCTGAGGTTTTGTTCAAAAAGTTTTGCCTTATGTCAATGTCTTCAAGTTCTACCTAACCTATTTGCCAGCAGGTTTAGTGTTCCTGTTTAGTATTTAGGTCTCTGGTCCACTTTGATTTTTAGTTGGATGTGTGGTGAAAAGGGTAGATCTAGATTTAAACTGTGGCAAGTTGAAACCCAGTTTTTCTAGCACCATTTGTTTTTTCTTGTCTTTTTCTTTTTCTTTCTTTTTTTTTTTTAGACAGAGTCTCACCTTGCAGTTCAGGCTGGCTCTGAGTTTATCCTTGAACTCACAGCAATCCTCCTGTGTCTACCTACTGAGGGCTGAGATTGCAGGCCTGAGCCACCACACCCTGCACTGTGGTATGTGGTACTGCTTGCTGGTGGGCGTGAGTCACCATGACCAGCATTGTTGTATGTAGTTACCTGGGATGGAACACAGGCCCTTGCCCTTGCAAGGCAGGAAGTACCATTGTTTTTCTTCCATTGAGGGTATTTGGCTCCTTTGTCAAAGATGAGATGGCTTAGTATACCTGAGGTTGTTTCTGAATCTTCTAGTCTGATTCTTGAGTCTGTTTCTTTGCCCAGGACCATGCCCAGTACCAGTACCATTTATCACAGTGCTTTTGTGGTATAGTTTTGAGTTGGGGATTGTGATATCCCCTACCATGTCCTTGTTGCCTAGAATTTATTTTGCTATTCTAGGTCTCTTGTGGTTCTAGATGAATTTTTTTTTTAATTTTTTAATCTTTATTGTTACATTACATATATGCATCATGATTGCACTCCATAATGGGGATTTGTACCAGTATAAGACAGAACTTAATTCTCATTTTTTCCCATAGCCCTACCCACCCTACCACCCCCCCATATACATGAAATTTGTTTCCTTACTTTTTTGTTACAATCTCATCATTTTTTGATTGTTTTCTTTAGCTCTGTGAAATATATTGTTGGGATTTCAATTGGGATTGCATGCAATCTATATAGTAGCTGTGAGAGTATGGTGATTTTGATAATATTGGTTCTTCCTACCCAACAAGGAATGTCTTTCCATTTCAAATATCCTCTTCAATCTCCCTTTTCAGAAAATTGTAGTTTTTGAATAGAGATCTGTCACCCCTTTTTTTAGATTGATTCCTAGATATTTTATTCTTGTGGTGCTATTGTAAAGGGAGTTGATTCCTTCATTTCTCTTTCAGTGAGTCCATTGATTGTGAATACAAAGGCTATTGATTTTTGAGTGTTGACTTTGTTGTGTTCAGCTTCACTACTGAATGTGATGATTAAGTCTAGAAGTCTTTTGGCTATTTTTAGGGTCTTCTATATAGAGTATCTTGTCATCAGCAATAATGACAGTTTACCTATCATCTTTATTCCCTTTGTATCTTGCTCTTGTCTAATTATTGTGGCTGATGTTTCCAGCACTGTATTGAACAAGGGTGGTGATAGTGCACATCCTTGTATTATTGCTGATCACAGTGTGAAAGGTTTCAGTTTTTGACCATTGAGTATGATACTGGCTGTTAGTTTCTGCTAAATAGCTTTTATCAGGTTGAGATAAAGACTTCTGTTCCAATTTTCTATAGAATTTTAATCAAGAATGGGTGTTGGATTTTGTCAAATGCTTTTTCTGCATCTGTTGAGATCACTGTTTTTTACCATGAATCTGTTAATGTAGTATATTAGATTTATTGATTTATGTATATTGAACTATCTTTGCATCCCTGGGATGAATTTAACTTGATCAGGATGTATGATCTTCTTGATGATCCTCAGTATTCTGTTTGTCAATATTTTCTTTGTCTTATTGAGGATTTTTACATCAGTATTCATTAGGGAATTAAGGATTTTTGCATCAATGTTCATTAGGGAGATTCCTTATAGTTCCCTTTTTTGGTTACCTCTTTCTCTGTTCTTGGAATCAAAGTGATCCTTTCTTCAATAACTGAATTTGGGAGTATTGCTTCCCTTTTGATCTCATTAAAAAGTTGGAGAAGTAGTGGCATTAGTTCTTCTCTAACAGATTTGTAGAATTCAGCAGTAAAGTGATCAGGACCTGGACTTTTCTTTGTCAGTATGTTTAATTACATTTTTAGTTTCACATAATTAATGTTGGGATGGTTAGCATTTTTATATCATTTTCATTCAACTTTGAAAGTTCATATATGTCTAGGAATCTATCTGTTTCTTTGTGTTTTCCATCTTATTGGAATACAAGTTCTCAAAGTAGGTGTTTATTCTCTGAATTTCTGCTTGAACCGTTGTGATTTTTCCCTTTTAGGTCCTGATTGCGTGGCTTTGAATCCTTTTTTTTTTTTTTTATAAAGTTGGCTAAGGGTTTGTCAATTTTATTTATTTTTTTCAAAAAACCAAGTCTGATTCATTCATATTTTGTATCATTCTCTTAATTTCTATTGCCTTAATTTTGGCTATAGTTCTTTTAGTTTCCTTCCTTATGCGAGCTTTGGGTTTATCTTACTGCTCTTTTTCAAGTAGTTTGAGGTTCAGCATAGGTTGTTTATTTGAGCCCACTCTGTTTTCTTAGATTAAGCATTCACTGCTATGAATTTCCCTCATAGTACTGCATTTATTGTGTCCCATAGATTCCTGTATGTTTTATTAGCATTGTCATTTATTTGTTAAAACTATTAATTAACTATTTATTATTTTTTATTAACTATTTAATTTCTTCTGTGACCTTTTGGTTGTTTAGCAGAGTGTTGTTTATTTTCCATGTGTTTGTGAAGTTGTTGTAATTTCTTTTCCTATTGATTTCTAATTTCAAAGTGCTGTGGTCTGACAGTATACAGAGCATAACTTCAATTCCTTTGCATTTATTTAATCATGCTGTATAACTAGCATGTGGTCTATTTTGGAGAATGACCTGTTAGCAGCGGAGAAGAATGTATTTTCAGATTTATAGGGTGAAATGCTCTGTGGACATCTATGAAATCTATTTGTTCAAAAGTTTAAATCACTTCAAGTATTTCATTATTGATTTTTTGTTCATTAGGTCTACTTGTGACATTGGGATATTGAGGTTCCCTACTGCTACTGTATTAGTAGCTCATTGGACTTTTCATGTCCATTAATATTTGTTTTATAAAGTTGGCTGCACTAGAATTTGCTGCATAAATATTTATGAATGTCATCTCTTCCTGTTGGATTGTTCCCTGTACGAGAATATATTGTACTTTTTTGTCTCTCTTGGTTGGAATTCTACTTTGCAAATAAGGTAGCCACTCCTGGTTTTTTGCAGTTTCCTGTTTCATGGAGAGTTGTTTTCTATCCTTTTACTTTCAGTCTGTAGCTTTCTTTTTGAATTAGGTGTATTTCTTGTATATGGCATATTGTAGGATCTTAGTTCTTAATTCATTCTGTGAATCTGTGTCTTTTAATTGATGTATTGAGGCCTTTGACATTAAGGTCATAGCTGATATGTACTGATTTAGCCCTGTCATGATATTTTCCTGTTTTTGGCTCTTCTCCTTTTTGCTTTCTCCCCTTTCCATTTAGTCTCTTGTGTTCCCCATTGAGTTTACTCTGCTGGGGCTCATGGGATTGTGATACTCATTGTCTTTATCTAGGATATTGTTATAATTTTTTGGAGTGCAGGTTTTGTATTTATGAAGTTTCTTAGGTGTTCCTTGTCATGAAAGTATTGTATTTCCATATTGATTTTGAAGAATAGTTTTGCAGGATACACCAATCTAGGTTGGAAGTTGTTTTCTTGTGGGGCTTGAACACTATCAAGCACAGCACAGAAAATGATAAGCTTGGGCTGTCACTATTCTTATACATTTAACTTTATGTGTTAGATCTGTAATCCTATGCCAACATTTAGAACTAACCATAAATAAATTTACAATATACAAGTCCTTCAATATCACAGCACCACCCTTTGGGAATAAAAGGTCACTAGTGAGTTTGGAAGGTAGAGAGATAGAACGAGAGGGTGAAGTTAGAAATAGGGTTAGAGGATGTATAAAGATCACACAGACGTTAGGAAACTGATGGAGGTGACAGGACAAAAGAGACAAAGGGACGAATATAAGACAGAACAGACTAACAACAGTAGGACCACTAGAAACTTATTCATCCTCCTGTAATAGTACAGAAAAAGCATAGGGAAGACTGAAATACATTGACTTCTGGAAACTGATTCTGACTGGGGGACAGGAGAGGATGAAGGAGCAAAAGGAGAACAGGGGTACCCAGCAGCCACAGGCTAACAGGAGACTGTTTTTCCTCTCCTGTAAAATTAAGAGCAGTTGAGAGAAGGAAAAAACCCGAAATTGGACAAACTTGGCCACAATAAAGTAGAGAAATGAAAAATGAAAGTTAAGTCAGAAAGAAGAAAGAAAAAGAATAACAACAGCAAGAACAACAAAAAACAAAGCCAGAAAAACTACCAAAGGGGCCCTTCACAGCATGGATCTGTTGTCTCGGCATGGGCAGTAGCCTTAAGATCAGAGTTAATTAGCACAGTTAATTAGCACTGTCATCCTTTTTCTAGGTTCTGGCAATAATGCCTGAGTTGAGCTCAGTGAGCTCACGCAGGCTTGAACTCTGAAAGAGTCAAGGGTCTTGTAGGTGGAAATGATTCCATCAACTCATGGTGGCTGTAGTCAACAGGATTTCTTCACTCTTCCAGTGAGTATTTTTGATGAGGTGGACAGGGAAGGGAATATACCCAAGGCCTTTGCCTAGGCCCCAGCATTGCCACTGCACTTATGCAGTGTGCACAGACAAGTGGGTGGAGTCTCTGGAGGCTTCTCTCCAGGCACTGGTTTGGTATGGGCAGACAGGTAGATGGGTTTCCATGGGCTTTCCTCTTGCACTGGTCACGTCAGAGCTCAGGACCGGAGCACTGCGAAATGGTGCCCAGGCTCGCACATCAGAGGGCTCTCTGCTTGGCAGCAGTGCCTACCCAGTACGGGAAGACAGGTAAGTGGCGTTTCCATGGCTGTCTGGGCCCATTCTGGACACAGGAGAGCTCCAGGCCAGAGTGCTGTGGAATGGCACCCAGGCCTGCGCGTCAGAAGGCTCCCTGCCCTTACCCAGAATGGGCAGACAAGTAGGTGGAATTTCTGCCGCTTTCTGGTCCTACCCTGGCGCCAGGAGAGCTCAGGCTCAGCACTGTGCCCGCTTACACATCATAGGCCTCCCTGTATGGCAGCAGTGCTTACCCAGTATGGGCAGGCAAGTAGGTGTAGCCTACTGATTCCACTCTTGTCACCTCTGTTTTTTCTTATAGTATCTGTTGTCTTCATATTATATTTTGATTTTTTTGGTAGAAATAATTTCCTAAGTAGGATGATATTATTCTTAATTTGGATAGTATTAAAACTTGCTTTTCATATGAATTTCATACCCTCCCTGCCATGCACGGTGTAATAAATACTAATTTCACATTCATTTTTACATCTTTGTGAGATACAAGTTTCTTTCAACTAACACATTCTACACTAGCCAGTTCTGTTTGATAAGATGGATGATCTATCTAACTTTGCGATATGATTTATTGTTTATGATACTTTGGGGCCCAGCAGTGTTTTTCTCAAGTGCCATTCTTGGATTCCTGGAATGTGAAGTGCTCTTCCTGGAAAGTGCCTTGCTGGAGAAATGGCTTTCTTCACTCTGCCCTAACTGCCACCATTAAAAGCCTTCACTCTCGGGTGCCCTTCCTGCAGTCCTTACTGCACTTCCTCATTCCACGTCGTCAGGAGTAGGGAAGTGTCATAGGACTACGTTCTAATCACTTCAAGATTACTCACAGAGATAATGAATAATAATATATGTAATGTGTTCTCTCTTGAGGTTTTTAAAATCATTTCCTACTAGATGGTTCTGTCATTGTCAGTCTCATTTTGAAGGAGGTTTGGAAGGAAGTTTGGCTATACTGCATGAGAGAAAAGAGGAAGAGATGTTTTAAATCATACAGATTGTAGAGTTTAGAGGTGATAAGTAGAAAGTAATAATGCTGAAATTGCTGTCAGCCACATCAGGAGGAAGATCCTTCCTTTTTACTGAAGGGGCCAGGGGTACAGTTGGGGCATTACCTGCACTGCTGCTTCCAAAGCCTACGGAGCATTGCAGAGGTCCCATATCGGGCTGTTTGTACATCTCTCCATCTCCTGAAGAGAACCAGAAGTGCTTATGTTCTTTTAACTTTTGGTTCTATAGTCAAACGAAATAGATAAAACAGGTCTTTCTGTTAGATTGTTCTAGCATCAAACATTTAAAACATTGTTTATGAGAAAATTATACTAAGCAACACACTTATTTCAGAAATTACCTGTTTAAAAGTGGTAGACTCGGGCCGGGAATATAGCTCAGTGGTTCCGGTGCCTGTCTTGCAAGTGCAAGGGTCTGGATTCGATCCCCGATAACCACGTAACAATACTGGGCGTGGAGACTCACCCCAGCAGCAGTCAGTACCACATATCACAGTGCCAGGCGTGGTGGCTCATGCCTGTAATCCCAGCACTTGGGAGGCAGAGGCAGGAGGATTGCTGTGATGTGAGTTTGAGGCTGAGCTCAGGGCCAGCCTGAACCACAAAGCGAGACCCTGTCTCAAAAAACCTTAA
Organism: Petromus typicus; assembly: GCA_004026965.1. Lineage (NCBI taxonomy): Eukaryota > Metazoa > Chordata > Mammalia > Rodentia > Petromuridae > Petromus > Petromus typicus. Next base: position 8,628 of record PVIR01007769.1, on the reverse strand, counting down.
AAAAAAAGTGGTAGACTCATAGGTTATAATTAGAGCCTAACCTGTAGTAATACACAAAGATATACCTGCACAACTCCAGTGGTTATTGTCTAATTAAGGCATTTTTGCAGAGAACATTATTCCATATGTACTGTGTGTTAGGCACTATACTTACCAAGGTCAGCAATAGGAAATAAACATTTGCAAGCCCCTGTTTGAGATCTCCATTGTTTATCACATGGTGATTTTAAACCATGTGTTCAACACTTTTACTCAGTGTCTAATAGTCTCAGAATTCTGTTGTCCCTTATAAACTTTATCTAGCCAATCTTCCCCATATTAGAAGTAACTCCTTCCTTCCACTGTCTCACCACAACCTTGGGGTCTGCCTTCTCTCTTTTCTTACACTCTTGTGCATCATGGCTTTTCCTGTAAATTATAAATAATCTAACCACTTCTTCCTGCTGCTGCTGTTATCCTTCTGGTTCAACATGAGTAGGTTCCCTAAAAGTACTCTTGCATTCTTCCTGCTTAACACAGCAACTCTGGCAGTCCTTCTGCAGAGTAAGCCATATCCTATCTCTTAACCCTCTCCTTGTTTAGTCATACCCTCTCCAGTGGGTGACTGTGCTCACCACACTGCAGAAGCCTAGCTGCTGCCCTTGTGAACCTGTCTGCTGGTTGTAGTTTGAACCATGTTGTACCCAGGTTGTGACTTTCCTGTATAAATCACCCCTGAGAAGAGAGCTTGGTGCCCACCTCCCCATTCAGGACCCTTCCTGGAGCTATTCTTCTCTCCTTATTTCCAATAAATAATTTCTCTCTCTGGTTGTGACTTTATTTCGTGATGTTGTAGGACTGTGAACTTGGCACATGTGGCTTCAAACAGGTGGGCGCTACATTTCTCCTCTATTTTGTATTTCCAGTTTTGATTAAGAATGTCATGCAGACTGCACCGCCAGCCCGGACTGCCCTTGCAGATGGCCGCTCCTCTCCGCACAGCGCACCGCCCTCGCCCCTCCCTCGCTCCTCATAGCACTCCTCACTCTCGTGTTCTGCGTGATTTACTTGTTCAGAGTCGGCCTCACTCGAGAGAATGCGCCTCATGGGCGGGGCCTTGGCTTTATGTTCACAGTCTCATCCCTCGCACCAAGAGGCCTTGTCCAGATGGATGTCCAACATATTGTCTGGATGGACAGCTGATTGACCTTACTCAAAAGGACTTCTCTTCATAGTATTCTTAATGTTACAAGATAAAGATTACAGAAAACGAGGCTCTCTGTTACTGTCACAAGCCTTCTGCTAGATCTTTCTTTCCATGAATCAAAATATTGCCTTTGTAAGTCCTTTTTTCACAATGAGTTGATTGTTCATGTTTTTCTTCTTGTTCTGCCAGTGTATTCAAAATCTTTCAACATCTCATGTCCAAAGACTTGTCACACAGTAGTTGGCAGTATCAAAATGTTTTAGGCAGATTACTAATTTCAAGACCCAAAAAGCCAGAAGAGTTTACTTCCCTGGAAACTTGCCAGGAAAGAGGAGTATATCATGCCTGTCCAGCGCAAAATGTCTCACAGAAAGGATTGGTTTCTTAGAGAGGTTTTTGGATGTACAGAGACCAAGCAGAAGCCCAGACGGCTTCCTCAGTGATTTTACTGTAGCGTAGTGTTCACTCCTCGGTACTAACTAAAGGAAAAGAGGTTATTTCTGGTGTCGTGTCTGGGAATGCGTGCGGCAGTTATACTTCGACCAAGCAGGAATGGTAAACTTACAGTAACAAAGAATCAGAAGTATAAATTTGGAAGAAAGAACAAAATCACTTTAACTGAAAGAAGGAAGAGCAGCTACCTTGCTGGCTTCAGTCAAGGAGTCCAGAGCTGGTATTCCTGAAGCACTGTTCTGAGTTCCTTTTATTATGTGGCAAAAAGGACTGCTCTGTGAAGTTTTTTACGACTTGATTGGCTGTGTCAGTCCTTGAGACCCCTCATTTGGGCACTGACCCCTCCATTGCAGTGAACAATTTCTTGGGTTAGCTCATTTGGGCTTTCTTTGCTTTATCTCAAAGATGGATGGTGAACTTCACATACAAGGTCTAGCTAGCAATTAATGAAGGGATATTAACATGGTGAGAGTGTGTACACCTGTGTGTGCTCACATGCATGTGCACGTGTGAGTATATATTTTATTTACTAAGTGAGTTTTCTATCATGTATTCCTTTTGTCCCGTTTTCTCCTTTTGTCCTGGGTGGGGTGACTAATTCTAGCTGGCGCCCTGGAGAGGCGCAGGCTGTGTTTATCAGTTCTGCTTTTCCTCTTAATGGCTCTGTCTAGCAAGGGTTTAACTTGCCCTGGTCAGCATTTTCCAGAAACCTCACTGAGGCCGTTCCCTATTGTTGGTTGTTGTCTATGTGAGGCTTTCCCGGCCGGAGAGGGTGAGGCTCAGAGTCAATCATAGACCCTGGGGAAGGTTTCTGGAACTCTCCGATTCAAGCGTCAGTGTCACATATATAGCAAAGGGTCACAGCGCGGGGTGAAGGCTGGGAGGAAAGGAGGGTCTATAGGTTTGACCTAGGGTTTTGCCCAATAAGTGAATTTTGTGAGTGGGTGCTCTATATGGCCTGAGCTATGGGTAAGGTGAGGCCATGGGTGAGAGACAAAAGGGGTGGGGCTGTCAAGACGGCCAAGACAAGGCTTACTGCACGGGAGGGTGTGCTCAAGCCCCTGAGGGTCTCCGAGTCTGCAGGGACACAGAGACTCAACCTTTAGGCTCAGGAGACAGGTGCACGGTTCACTTGCCCTAGCCAGACTTGAAGCTGTCCTTTACCCTATCCTTTTCCTATCTGCCTGCTCACTTTTTTGTTACAAAGGCAACAAGTTCCCTTGAAGAAAAATTTTAGTGTATATATTTAAAATATATAATGTGATGCTTTCATATACATCTATGTGATGAAATAGCTACCCTAGACATGCAGGTTAACATATCACCTGTATGTACCCATTTTTTTTTTTCCTTTGTGGCAAGAGCATCTGAAATCTCTGTTAGCAAAGGTCCTGAAAACAATACCATATTATTAACTGTGGTCCTCATGCTGTACATTATTAGTTCTGTTGACTTTTGCACCCTTTTTATCTGCTACCTCTGACCTACATCTCCCCATGTCCTTTTTCTCCCCACAATAACCACGGCTTTGTGCTTCAATCATATTTGCTTTTTCTTTCTATTTTACACAAAAGTGAAATCATGCAGTGTTTCTCTTTTTGTGTCTGCCTTTGCTTAGGTAACATCCTCCATGTTCATCCACGTCACAAATGGCAGGGTCTCCTTGTACTTGCATCAGGCTGAATTATACACTATTTCACACACACATCAACTGATATTTTCACTAATGGATACTTAGGTTGTTTCCATATCTTGACTGTTGTGAATAATGCTGAGCATGGTAGTGCAGACGTCTTTATGAAGTACTGATTTTGTTTTGTTTGTGCATATATCCTGAGGAAGGGTTGTTGAGTCACATACTAGTTTTGTTTTTAATTTCTCTAGGAATCTCATAATGTTTTCTGTGGTAGCTATGCTGATCTGTGTGCCCACCAGCACTGGACAAATGTTTCCTTTTCTTCACCTTTGACCTTCAGTTTTAAATAAAACCTACCCAAACAGTGTATGGTGAGACCTCATTGTGGTTTCGGTTTGCATTTCCCTGATGATGAGTGACACTGAGCATTATGTCATGTACCTGTTAGTCATTTGTACATCTTAGTTTGAGGTGTGTATTCAAGTCCATTGCTCTTCTTTTGAACCCAGGGCCTTGTACATGCTAGACAAGCACTCTACCACGAAGCCACTCTTCAGCCCTCTTAAATTATTTTTTTTGTTTCTGAGATAAGTTCTCTCAGAATTGCCCTTGGTGGAGCTGAAGTGGCTATCCTTCTGACTCAGCCTCCCAAGTAGCTGGGATTGTGGGAATGTCCCAGTGTGCCAGCTCCTTTGCTCATTTTTAAATTGTGTTCTTTGTTTTCCTACTATTGAGTTTTGTGAGTTAGCCTCTTATCATATCTGGCTTGCACATATCTCCCAGTCTGTAGGCTGCCTTTGATTTTGTTGATTATTTCCTTTGCTATGCAAAAGGTTTTTAGTACTATAGTTGTAGTAATCAAAACAGTTGGTACTGGCTTAAAAACAGACATACAGGGTTGGGGATGTAGGTTGGTGGTACTGCAACATTCCTGGCAAGCGTGAGGTCCTGAGTTCAATCCCAACAAGCAAATGAACAAAATGAACAAATGAACAAAAAACAACAATGCATAAAGAATGTATATAAAAAACATATTTATAGACCATGGAACAGAAAAGAGAGCTTAAGAATAGACCCAAACATGCACAGTCAACTAATTTTCAACAAGGACATTAAGGGACACAGTTGAAAAATATTGTCTCTTCAATAAAGTGTGCTGGGGAAGTTTGATTTCTGCAAGGAAAACAATGAAATTTTTCATAGTTCACATATGCACAAAATCAACTCAAAATGGATATCACAGATGTAAGACTTGAAACCATAAAACTCTTACAAGAAAACATTGAGGGTAAAGCTTCTTGATATTGTTCTTAGCATTTATTTTTCTTCTTTTCCTTATTAAAATTAACATACATTGATTATATCAATTAATGTGTTTCTCTGGCATTTTTATTTTATTAATTTTGTACTGAAAGCTCAGGCCACTAAAGAAGAAATAAATAAAAAAGACTCCCCTTGATATTTTTTTCCCTTGTAGTACTGGTAATTTCACCTGGGGCTTTTGTACTGGCTACATACCCAGGCTTTTAGTTTTTATTGTTTGAGATAGGGTCTCACTGAATTGTCTAGGCAGGACTGGGACTTGGAGTTCTTCTACCTCAGTCTCAGAGTGTTGGAAGAATGCACGACCATGGCCAGCCCCCTGGTGAAAGATTTCGTGTGATTTTAGTTTCTCAAAGATGAGGACAGACAGGAGTACATGCATCTTGACACAGCCTCGTGGCCATGATAAATGTGTACTGGAATTGCTTAACTACTGCGTTTTTCTGTAGCTCCCAAGGAATAATAGTGGGGTGGTGAACCTAAGGATGTTATCCTGCTGAGTGAGAAAAGGTTAGGAACAACATATAGCTAGTTTTGAACATTTGCACCTTTATTATGTTAGATAAATAAAATTTAATTCTGTATAGGACTGGATAATTTTTGTGGCTTCTTCCTGAAGATTATGATTTTGTGTTTCAGTGTAAGTGATGCATTTGGAAGATATTTTCATGAAGGTATAATATATAAATTGTAAAGCATTATATAGTAGCTTTCATGTTTCATATTTGTTAGGAATAGTTCTCATTTCTGTCAACTTTTGTCAGCTTACTTTTGAGCATTTGCACTATTTAATTCTTTTTAGTTAAAGACATGACTTAAACATTCCTAAATGAACAGTCATTGTGACATGAACTTTTTTCTTAATATTTATTATAGAGGTTCCAGAAACTTCAGCAGTTGCAGTGCAGAGGATTTTGAGAAGTTAACTTTAAATAAAGGGGGAAACTGCCTCCTTAATGTTCCAAAGCCAGACGAAGCCTATAGTGCGCCCTCCTGTGGTAATAAGTTGGTGGACCCTGGAGAAGAATGTGACTGTGGTACACCGAAGGTCAGTTTAATTTTTGATGCGTGCTTTGTAACATCATGTGAGATCCGGAAAGGGAAAATTACTGGGTTTTATCAGCTAGAATAAACTACAGTGGCCACATGAAGATAGTCTGTCTGTGTGACTGTGTTTCTGGGATTGGGCATTTCCTTCTCAGTAGAACTGCTCTGAAGTCATGGAATACACTATGGATACTTCTCTGTTTTCTTTTTTCCTCTGTCCTGTAGCATTTCCCTTATGGTTATCGGCTTATTTAGTTTTAAAAATGAATCAATTTTTCAATTGGCTCTTTATGTGTAAGCATTAAACATTCTGGCAAATGTCACTGCAGAGTATTTATTCAGTTGTATTCCTTTGAAAAATAAATCAAGGGTGAACCATCCTTTTGGGTTCTTCGGTGTAAAAATTCTTACTACGTAAAGTTCTGTTCTCCCTTGACTAAGCTGTAGTTTACCTGCTCACCACTGACTTTATCAGATCGCTCACTGACACTGCCCAAACCCATGCATATCTTTCTCATCCCGTCAGAATGGCCCACTGAAGTTCTCTTCTTCTAGGGCTGGTGTTATATTTGGAAAACATTTGGTAAACTGTGTGTAAACCCTACTGTACTGTTGGTCCAGAGCAGCCTCTTCCTCCTGATCGACCCTTCCCCCCAGCCTTCACCAGATGCCTTTGCTTTCCAGAAGGACAGTGTGTATGTGTCTCACTGAAGCACTGTTGGCTTATTATTTCACAAATGACGCATGTCAAGGAATTCTGCTAACTCTCTTAGAGTATAATTTCTATGATAACCCTAAGAGATTAGTATTTTTTAATATTTTCACTTTCAAATGAAAATACCCCTTAGTAGTATATTACCCCCTTTTGTTGTTCCCCCATTTTTCTTAGGCAAGCCTTGATTGTTCTTCTTTAGTATTCATTTCTTAGAATTTTATATAAAAGCCAAAACCTTTTCTGTGGTTTTTCTCTTAATTTAAATCTTTATTGGTACATTATGAATACACATCATCATCACATTCAACATTGAGAGTTTGTACCAGAATATGACATGACTTGATTCTCATTTTTCCCCTTTCCCCTATCCCCTATATACATAAGCTTTGTTTCCTTTTTTTTTATTACTGTCACATTCTTTTTCCCCTCGTTATTTACTCATACACAGTTTTTCCTTTTAAGTATTTTCTATTTCACAATATCAACCATGCATACTACAACTCATTTACAATTTCATTTTCTCATACCAGAGAAAAGATATGATATTTACACATCTGTGACCTGTTTATTCCACTTATGAGGATGTCCTCAGGGTAAATCCATTTGAGTATGAATGACTCAATGTTATCATTTTAATAGCAGAGTAATACTCCATTCTGTAGAAGAACCTCTGTGGTTTTGCTTCTTTTGCTATGCATTTTGTTTTTGAGATTCATCCATGCATTGAAATAATGCCACATTAAAGTTCATTTTGCACCCTCCTAAGGCCTGAGTGTGGCGAGCATGTTCTCATGTGTTCATTTGCCATCTGTGTATATTGTGGTGATGTGTGTGCTCAACTCTTTTCTCTGTTGTTTAAATTGAGTTGTAGTTGACTTTTGAGATTACTTTATATATTCCAGGAATAAACACTTTTACTGAATATTTTATTTTGTAAATACTTTCTCCATATGGTAGCTTGCCTTTAACAAAGAGTATCTTCTAAAGAGTTAAGAGTGTTTACATTTTGATGAAATCCGTTTTATCACTTGTGCCTTTAGGGATTGTGCTTTTGGTTTTAAGTCTAAAAATTCTACATACTCTAAAGCTGAAAGGTTTTTTGGTTTTGGGTTTTTTTTATTAGTTTTATAGTTTTAGCCCATTTCTTTTCTTTTTGAGACAGGATTTCACTTTGTAGTTCAGGCTGGCCCTGAGCTGACTATGTAGGGATGAGCCTCGAACTCACAGCAGTGCTCTTGCCTTTGTCTCCTGAGTGCTGGGATTACAGGTGTGAGCCACCATGCCTGACACTGTGGTATGTGGCTGCTGGGGATTGAACTCGGGATCTTGCACTTGCAGGGCAGGCACTGGAACCACTGAGCTAAATTCCTGGCCCCTGTGGTCTATTTTTGACTTCCTGTTTTTGGTATGTTATAAGGTAATATATATTGGGAGTCATTTACTTTAAAATTTTTATTGTGAAATGGAAATGTTAACCATTTTCATATAATCAGTATACATTGGATTTGTGTTCAAATATTGCACTGTATCCAATAAATATGGAATTATTATGTTAATAAGAAAACATTAAGAATACTTTAAAAATGAAATAATTATAAGCTGACAAAAACTTACACAGTACGGTTCCATGTACTCTTGCTCTAGTGTTTTTCCCAATTGTGTCAAGCACAATATAAAAACCAGAATATTAATATTGTTATATTAACCCAAGGGAGATGATATCTGTGCAGTGGGTGGTTGGGGACAAAAGGGAATCGTTATGGCCTGAAGTGTGGTAAAAGAAGCCACACGGAGCTCAGTGATGGAGTTGTGCACTTTAGCATGTGCGGAGCTGGGTTGGATCCCCAGCACCCCTCTCCATAGGGAGGCACGAGGATGCAGAACTGCACAGCAGAGAAAATAGATCCTGAACATGAAGAGAAGTGCGCTCATGAGTGCTTTATTCTTTGTGATCATTAAACAGACTACTATGGGTTGAATATTTCCGTATCCCCAAAATTCATATGTGGAAGCCCTAACCACCAGTGTGGCTTAGGAGATAGCTAAGGTTAAATAAGAACAGAAGGTGGCTCCACTGTTGGTGGGACTGTAGACTCGTACAACCCCTGTGGAGATCAGTTTGGAGAATCCTCAAAAAGCTAGGATTGATGGTCCCATTTGACCCGGCCATTGCCCTGCTAGGTATATACACAAAAGAATTAAAAGACTCTTACCACAGTGACATATGTGCACCCATGTTTATAGCAGCCCAGTTTGTGATTGCTACAT
>PVIR01007768.1:12040-59692 GCA_004026965.1 Petromus typicus | reverse complement strand
AGTTCTCTGATGATATTTCAATAAGTAGGATAATTCATATCAATGTCTTCAAAAATTTTTAATTTGATATTCTGAGTCTATAGTTATAAACATAACATTACACATTCATGTGCAACTATTCTGACTTTGTGGGGTGAAATACTCTGTAGGCATCTATTAAGTCCATTTGCTGAAGAGTCTGGTTGAGCTCAAGGATTTCTTTAGTGACTTTTTGTCCAGTCAATCTGTCTCTTTGTGACAGTGGGGTATTGAGGTCCCCTACTATTATTGTATTGGATGTGTTCCAAAACATTTTAAAGAATATCTTGGAGAAAAATAAGGAAAGTTACAAATCCATGAGACCTAAGCGAGTCAACCCATGGGACCAAACAAGAAACTGATGGGGAAAGGGCAGAAGTACAATAACACAGCCAAGAACAGGAAAACATGGCAGCACTAAATTTACCTATATCAGTCATAACGATTAATGTCAATGGACTCAACGTGCCAATTAAGAGATGCAGACTGGCAGAGTGGATCAAAAAAACAAGATCCTACAATCTGCTGTATACAAGAAACACACCTAATTCAGAAAGAAACCCATGGACCTTGTCATTTTATTTTCCATTTTTTGGCTTTCTATCTTTCCCTTCTGTTAATTGCTTGTCTTGCCTGGTGGATTCTTTCTGTTAGTATCTTGGAATTGTGGTCACATTATCTTTTTAAAAAAAATATCCTGAATATTTTGGAGATGTGGTTTGGTGGTTATGAATTTCTTCTGTTATTCTTTATCATGGAAGTATCTCATTTCTCCATTGAATCTGAAAGATAGTTTTGCATGATACATCAATATGAGTTGGAAGCTGTTTTCTTTCAGGACTTGAAATATTTCACTTTAAACTTTCTTTGACATGAGGTTTTGTGTTGAGAAGTCTGCTGTGATTCTGAAGGACTTTCTTTTATAGGTGATTTCTTTCTTTAACACTTTTAACATTCTGCTCTTGTGCTGAATTTCTAGAATCTTGAGAATGATATGCCTTTGTGTAGATTCATTTTGGTCATGGCTAATTGGAGTTCTAAGTGCATCTATATGTATCTATATGTATGTATCTTATCTATATGTCAAATTGTTTGTCAATACTTGGGAAGTTTTCTGCCATTACTTCTGTCAATAAGTTTCTTATGTCATTTGTATTATCTCCTGATTTTTCATGGATTCTGAGCAATCTTACATTGTTCTTCCTTCATCATCCTGCAGTACTGGGTTGATCTTTCATAGTCCTGTGCTATTTTTAAGAAATCTTTCTTTTGTGATTGCTAACTGTAATCCTGTCTTTTAGATCTGATATTCTGCCCTCATGTCAGTACATTCCACTGTGAATACTTTTGATGGAATTTTTAATCTTCTGGATATCTGTTTGAATCTGTTTCATGGATTTCATTTCTCTCCTATGTTGGGGGCTCATGGTTTCCATTATTTTTCTAAGCTCCTTTATTTTCCAAAATCTGTGTCTACTCCAGATTCTCTGAGTAAGCCGTTCATTATGATCATCTCTATTTTCACTTGAGAGATTATTTCTAATCTGATTTTCTCTATGGCTTCATTCACCTCTTTTCTTTACTTCTGCTGCTGCAATTTCATAAAAATCAAGTGGGTTCTCATTTCTTTTTATTGTTCCTTGAACTTGCCCTAGGTGGGCTGGAAGTGTGAAGCTGCATTTTCCTTCTGTATATTATCATTTTCTATTTTTTGAATTTTAATTTGGATCTGTGTTGATGCTTGGGGCAAGTTCCTTTGTCACTAGATTGAGGCTTCCCTAAGAAATATATATATGTTCTCATAGATGTGTATTAGGTGTAGCTGACTCTTAACCTGTGTGACTGTTCCAAGATCCTACCTTCCTAATTTATTAAGAATGAGGAATCACCATCTATTTGGCCCAGCACTCAGCCCTTTAGTACTGGACTATGGTAATGATTATAACTCAAGACAATCACAATGTTGTGATACAAAGAGAGGCAACTCATTACAATAGGTATGACTCCCAGGGTGACAGAACACAGTCAACAGGACAACCATATCAAGCATAGCTTGGAAACTGATAAGGGGTGGTAACTATTAATTTGATATCTCTAATTATAGAAGCAAGATCTACAGTTATAGAACAAAATCCAACATAAATGAGGCATTGTATGCAGTGAATGTCCCCTTAGTAGAATGACTTTGCTCTGTGTGAGGGGGCATTTAAGAGGGATGGGGGAAAATAGGGAGATAAATAAAAGAAATAGAGTAGAAGCAAGGCTAAAAGACAAAGGATGATCACCTAAGCTTTGGAAAACTGGGGAAGAGGACAGGAGAGAAAGAACCAAGAAGAAAGCAAAAGAATATCAGAGCAAACCAGAAAGACTGGAGACAGTTTGAACACTGGAGACACACGAACATATCAAAGAGTTAATTAAGAAAGATAGTAGAGAAAAGAGAAAAAAAGATGAACCAAACCAAACAAACACAAGTGAAAACTGAAAACTACAACAAAAACAGAAAAAAAGGAAAACAAATACTGAACACTAAAATTCCCTTTGAACGCACAGTAGCCGAGTCAGAACCCAAATCTGTGCTTGGTAATCCCACCAGGTCTTCAGGAGAATTGGTGCCGTGTACAAGAATGATCTTGGCCTCCAGATGGTGGGTGGGGGCTCAGAGTCTTTAGCCTGTAACTCTGTGGGTGTCCACCCCACAGCACGTCTCTCTCCTCGCTCACACTGCTGGGCACGATGCGGGAGTGTGGTCAGCCAGCTCGCCCTCTGGTGTTGCGCTGGAAACGGCCAAAAGCTGCTTGGCTCCTAGTCTCTTTCCTCTCCGGAGTTATTGGGGACAGGATGGGGGACGCCCTCGTCTTACTCACTGCTCTGCGTTGTCCCAAGACTGCGTAAGTTCTGGGCCCCTCTCCTTTCTCATGCAGCCAGGAGCAGGGCAGGACGGATGGTGTTATTCCACTCATTACCTTCACCGCTGCTTCCTAACCTTGTCTCCAGAGGATCTAGTTGCCACTATGTTGCACAAAACAGCCCCCCTAAAACAAAACCTGGCAGTGCACCTGGCAGTGCACCGGGAGAGGGCAGCTCCTTCGGCCCTCGCCCCCGAGTGTGCCAGTGAAATTTGCTGCCAGGCTGCAATGTCCTCTGTTAGGAGGAAGAATTCAAATTAGGCGAGAGGCCTTATCTCCGAGATCTATCCTGTGTTGTTGCCAGAGTCAAGGTTGTTGAAGAAACGAGGTTCGGCTTAGGCTGACGGGGTGAGGCTCACAGTCATCACACAGCCTCGGGAGAAGGTTTCAAAGGAACGCTTCCCCTTTATTACTGGCAGCACTGGCTTTATATAGAGACGGTACAGGGGCGGGGATGAAGGCGTGGTACAGAGTTGGCCAGTTCTGATGGTGCGTTAACATCGTGTCATACGATTGGTCTTATGATCTGCCTCCGCGCAGGGCCTGTTTGCTTGGTACTGTACCTTTTAGCCGAGGGCTGCCGAGTCACAATATTGAGCAGGGACGGAATAGGTTTTGCTTAGCACATAAGCCTGGTTTCTAAGCGCGGAGGCGAGTGTACTGACGCCTCTCAGTGTCCCATAGTGTGGTACCGGTTGAATGTCTGGCATACCTGACTAAGCCAAGCATGGACCTGTCCTTCACTGTGTGGCTTAAATTTGCTGCACTATTGTAATTCACTAGCTTTTTGGGGACATTCCCAGAATGGTAGTTCCTGTGTCGCGGCTAGGCAGAGATCGTTGGCCTTCAGATAGTGCGTCTGGGGTCAGAGACTTTAGCCTGTGACTTTCTGGATGTCCACTAGCTATCCAAAGTGTGAGTTCGTGTTCTTTAAAATCAAACAGTGAATTCTAGGAATAACAGAAGTTGAGAGCAGGAAAATTGTACAGAGAGACACCTTCTGCCTCAGAGAGATAGAAGAGGGATGAGAAAGTGGGTTGGCTTCCCACCCTGCTTCTTCTGGGTCTTTTATGGGACAAAGTCATGAGATAAGATGGGTTCAAGATGGCACAAAACTGGTTTACTAGTAAGATTACAAGTACAGTCACTTAGATAATGGTGATCCAGTGAGAAATCACAAGAGGGACAAAACTATGATCAACTGATAAGACTGTGAGAAATATAGTCTGTGAGGTGGTATTGGTTAGATGAGGATCTATACATACTAAACCTGGTATAGGAGAGGATATCATATATGCTACAACAGATATTGAATAATAGGTCCTTGGAATATGGAGGATATAGTGGTCATTGATTTATTGTTTATTATTGATTTCCTCTTGTTTTCTACAAAATCTTCCTTTGAGGACCAAGGGCACCTGTGGTTTGATTATATAATTTGATATTACTTACTGCCCACTTTGAATTACAAAGGTGTGCTCTGTTTGCTGTAAGCATATCACATCTTTCTGTCTTTGGTATTTAGTGTCAGGAGGAGGCCATGAGATGCAAGATATTTGCTGAGGGCAGTTTCCCTTCCCTCTTTACTTCTGAACTCGCTGGCAAAGGTATTTTCCTTTTCCGTGGATATTGTGGAATGAGGATATGAGCCATTTTTCTCTTACTATGAGCACAAATTGAGAAAACCAGAATGAAATAGAATTCTAGCAACCCACTGATTTACAAAATCTAAGCCAGCTTGAGTAATGCTTCTGTTGCTTACAACCTAAGGATTCTAACAGTTGTAGCAGAGATAAAATCAGCTGGACAAGGGAGGAGATTCTTGGGACCTGATTTTGAGGGGAAGCTGGCTTCTATTCTCTGATAGGCAGATAATGGATTAAAGTATGTGCTAAATGGAGATTACATAGAGCAGGAGACCAGAGGGTATTGATCTTCTGCTGGAAGTGGCCAGTGGACCTAACACAGTTGTACCACAGAGTATAAACGTGCAGTGTAATAGAAGTTAGTTTGCATAAACAAGAAGCAAGCAAAGAAAACTCATCCTGGAATTTTGAACTTTGTACTTTATGCCTTTGCCAATTGGCAAAGGTGAAGGAGAGATAGACTTTGTGTTTTAGGAAGATAACCTGAAGCAAAGTGATAGATTAGAATATTCTGGGCAAATCATAAAATGCTTATGAGTCAGGGCAGTGTGATAAATGAAAAAAAGAGATGCATAGAAAAGAAGTGAAGAATGTCAACTAGATTGGATTTGAGTTGAAAAGAAACAGCAGGGAATAACATAGCCTTACCCACTGAGAAGGAATATAAGACTTTAGACGGATTCTGAGTTGGAGAAGGCTGAGGGAAGCAATGTAGTAGTGAAGAGATGAAGAGTTCTGTTTTGGACACTGAGTTGAAAATGTTGGTGAACCCTACCCCTGGATATGTCTGGGTAGGATTGGAGACTAGAATCTGGAGCTAAGGTAGGGGGTCTGATATGTGAGTTATCCCAATAGGAAAATAGTCGAAGGTGCAAGGTGGGGGAAAGATCTTCCTGAACAATTTATGGCAGAGCACAGAGAATGATGCAGACTGGACTTGGAGCATCCCTGGGTTCAGAGCTGAGAAGCTGGAGAAGACCACTGGCTGGGCTGGGAGCTGTGCACAGTTATCAGTGCCACACAAATCTGAGCTCCGTGAAGCGAGTGCACAGTCGGGTGAGTGCCATGGGTGGGCTGGCACTAAAAAAACTAGTGCATTTGAGTAAAGAAGATGAGAGCGCCTATTCTCTCTCAGAGTTTTTCTGAAGGAAAGATAAATGTATCAAACAATAAAGTAGTTTTAGGGAGAAACAAGGTCGTATTTTCTTAGGATAAGGAAACACATGTGTCTTATATACTGTAAAGATAATTATAACACTTTTGATGTGGTTTTTATTTGTAAGGGTAATATTTTCTTGTTCTGAAAAAACTATTATAGAAGCTTCTCAAGGAAGAAGAGCAAGTTCGTGTCCACTGCCCCTCTGCCTCAACCTTTTCCCAGCGGTATGTATCTTTCTAGATATTTTCTGCAAAAGTCTATACATATATATTATTCACCTGTACGTAGATATGAACATTTATATATGAACATTTCTATGTAAAATGATAGAGAATTCTTTTTGAAAGTTGATATTTTTAATATTGAAACACTTTCCAGGCAATGAAGATGTGTATAACTGATATCTGCCAGCTAATTAAGTCTTGGTAGCAAGTCCTTCTAGGTAAGACTAGAATATCTACTGAGAAAATCTTTATCACTACCATAGTCATGAGTGTAAAGTACTTCGCAGTTTATAAAACACTTATGAGAGATTATCTCATTCATGTCCCATAATGATCACTGTGGAAGATAGATAAGGATTAGTCTTCATTTACAAACATAGACACAAATGCCTGAAATGATGAAAAGATACACTGTCAAGAGCCCTCTAAATCCTCGTTGTCACCATCTCAAGATACTTTCAGTAAGAAAATCTCTGATGTCACATTGGACCAGGCATCCCTTGGACTCTGTAGTTACTGGACATTTTTATCACAGAAAATTTCAAACATATAAAAGTAGGGAATAGTAAAACGAGTCCTCATGTCTCTGTCATCCACGTTCTACAACTACTAACCTGCCTTCGCATTTTTGTTAAAACATGAATCCAAAAATATTGGTGATGATGGAACCAAAGCTGGTGAGCACAGGCTATAGCCTGTGCAGTATGTTTTGAATATGAACCATGTGTAATCTGTGAGCACAAGCTCAAAGAAATAGCCACAGGTACTGTGCAATCTTCAGGGGGTGGTGAAGTTGTATTGGCCTTTCCTTTATGTTTATTTTACCCTATTTTCATCAATGCTCATAGTACAGTGTATAGCACAGAAGGTGCTAAAATACTGTTGTAGAATGAAAGAACCTTATCTGCAGTTTAGATCTGGCTGCTTGAAGCATCCTCATGCATTATAGTATTGTTAACCTTTGCAGAATATTTCTTAGGAGCTGTATGGTGCTTACCGTGACTGATACCCTCTGAGTTGTATTTGAAGCGCTTTATCTGCAGAATTAATTTCATTCTTGTAAAAATACAGTGGAGGAAGTAATTGTTAGAATCTTTTGCATAGTGCATAGAAGAACAACCAGTAAGTTGCTCAAGACCCCACAGGAAGTAAGTGGAAGGAGTTGCACTCAACCCCGGGCAGCATTGCGCAGGAGTCTGTGCACCTGGCCCCACTCAGCGGCCTCCCCAGGTCCCTGATAACCACCTGTGGAGCACGGAACACGCTTGGGACACTCTGCTGGGTAGTGGCCATACCCTTATCACAAAGAAATTCATACAATCATTCTTTTGCAATGCACCATAATTAGAGGCCACTGCACATGGAACTTTTTGTTTTTTTTAAGACTCCACTATTTGTCACAAGCACAAGACACTTCTAAATTCTGTGGGAAAGCAAGTGGTAGACTGATTCCATGGAAAACCTGGTAAAATTTGGGGCTGCAGCCATCAAAGATGCACCATTTCCTCTGAGACTATCAAAGAGGGCTGTGGCCCTGGCTGCAGATTCTGGATTGCATTCTGAGAAGATGCTATCTTCTTAAGTGAGACGTGGAAGAGGAAATGTCGGAGTTGTAATTACGCTGCAGAGAACTGTTTGGAGTTGTAGAAACATTTCTTCTCCAAATCAGAATCCATCCCTCCCCTTTCGAGTGCTCCGCTGTATTCAACCGACCCTAGTTTATCTGCTGCATGGGTCAGCAGGGAGAGAGGTGTCTTAAGACTCCTAACCTCTCCCCCACGTAACTCCCAGATAAATGCCAACGGTCACAGTGGAACTCCATTAAAAAGAATGAAATGGAGATTTAGGGTCGATCTCTGAGATGTATATGAAAGTGAAGAAAGCAAAGGCTCCAACCAGTGTTTATACAAAATTGTCATTTGTGGAAAGAAGAGTGTGATATATCCACGTTTATAAGTCCATAAATTTTGTCTGGAAAAAAAAAAGAAATATAAAACGTTCGCCTCTGTGAGGTATATATATACAACTTTTCATATTTTTTCAAAAAAATATATATAACCATATGCATTTATTATGCTTCAAGACAGTGTTGAAAATACTCCGAGGGGCTGGGGATTTAGCTCAGTGGATCCGGAGCCTGTCTTGCAGGGCCCCGGGTTCTATCCCCAGTAACCACATACAATACTGGGCATGTACCACAGTGCCGGGCGTGGTGGCTCGCGCCTGTAATCTCAGCACTCACTCGGGAGGCAGAGGCAGGAGGATTGCTGTGATGTGAGTTGGAGGCTGAGCTCAGGGCCAGCCTGAACTACAAAGCGAGACCCTGTCTCAAAAACAAAACCAAAAAAAGAGAACCAACTCCAACTGTCCACCTGGGAAAGTAGAAATACAATGAATATTTTAAAAACAGCGTGTAAAGCAACACAAGACAGCAGGTATAATTGATATATACGTAAAAACTTCTCATACAGTGGGAGGATGCTCTCCTTCTGCCAGAGAGAAAGGGAGACAACTCTAGGAAGAACAGACGTGGTCAGGAAGGAACCAGCGCCCGCTCCAGGCAGCGCCGCGCGAGGTCTCCCCGAGGACCGAGGACCGAGGACCGGGCGGCGCGGGCTCGGGACTTGGCCCCGCTCGTCCGGAGGGAAGCCGGCGGAGCTGTCCCCGGCGCGCCCCTGATCTGGGAAGGCGCCGGGGCACGGCGCACGACGGCCGCCCGAGGGAGCTTCTGGCGGCCGCGGCCCCCCGCTCTCGCCCGAGGTCCTTCGTTCCCTCTGAAATGCTTTCCGGGGCGGCCGGCGAAGCCAGGTGCGGGGAGCCGCCGGGCAGAGGGGAGCGGGGCCGCGCTGGCGCACGGGGCAGGTGCATTTTCTCCTTCGAGGCGGCCAGATCGGGGATTTAAAACCGCAGCTGCGCGGGCCAAAGGAAACACTACAACAAACAGTTCGCAACTCGGCACTCCCGGCCGAGCCACCGCCGGTCCGCAGCCCGCGTGCGCAGGGTCCGTCCGCTTCCCCGCGGGGCGCCGCCGGCTGCGGACCCCGGGCCCTCGGACCCGCCTGCCCGGGCTCCGGGACCCGCGGCCGCAGCCGGAGCCCCGCCTGGCTCGGAGCCCGGACGGGCAGCGTGAGCCCCGCTGGAGACGGGCGGCGCGCCTCGGCCTCCGGGGCAGGGCGGCGGGCGCGGGCGGCGGCGACCCAGCGGGCAGGCAGGGCGGGCCGGCTGGGGAGCCCCGCCCACGGCCCGCCCCGCGCTCTTCAGCCGCGGCCGGCGCTGCCCGCGGCACTGAGTCCGGGACTCGGGAGCCGGCGCGCGGGTGCTGCTGTTGCTCGGCCGCGCTGCTCCGCTCCGCCCGCCCGCGCTGCGCTGCGCTCCCTCTGCGGCCGCCCCGCCCGCGAGTCCCAGGCGCCAGGCGCGGGATGGAGGCCCCGGCGCTGCTGGCGCTCGGCCTGTGGCTCTGCGTGGGGACGCGCGGGGCCGCTGCAGGTACGGAGCCCACGCGCGGGGACCGGACGGGGCGGGCCGGGCGGCAGCGGGGCTCCGGCGCTCACTCGGTCCCCCGACGGCCGGGCAGGACTTGCCCCTGGTCCCTCCCGGGGAGCTGAGACGCAGACGCGCGCAGGTCAGAGGACAGACGGTCTGCGGAGCCGCCGCCCGCCTCCTCCTCCGCGGCCCTCGGGAGTCGACGCGATCGTGTCCCGCGGAGCTTCCCCCGGCCGCGGCGCGGGGAGGCGGGAGCGGGCGCGAGGGCGGGCGGCGTCCGGGCTCGGCTCAGGGAAGACGGCGAGGGCGCGCGGGCTTCAGCCGGGACCGCGGGCCGCGCTCGGCTCCCCGGCTCTCACACGCGCGCCGGGTTGTTCGGGTGCGCGCCGGGAAAGGGAGCCCTTTCCCCTTCTTAGTGCCGAGCGCCCTCTCCTCCAGACGCAGAGAAGGGGACCGTGTGCTCAGGTCTGGACAGCTTCCCTCCTTTCTCCAGGTGGAAGCCAGTCAACTTTCTGAACGAAGCATCTTTCAGAGAACTTGAGTGCTTAGTAAGGACGCACAGCGGGACGTTGGTGGGACTCGGTGCCTAGTTCTAGAGCCGCACTCCGGTTTGGTCCCCTCAACCTCTGTCTCCTTCAGGATTAAGAACATTCACGCGACGCGGTGCTTCTCTGCTTTCTCTCCTCCTCGTCCTCCTCTTCCTCATCTTTTTCCTCCCTCCTCTGGTGTCTCCCGCTCTCATTTCTTTTCTATTGCCAGTTTGCAGATTTCCAGATTTCTACACTTGGGAGGTTTAAAAAGAGGATAGAAGCGTAAAAAAGGAAAATAAATCAAATAATTCTGCCAAAGAAATCCTGATAGCAAAAGAAAAGAATCGCGTGATTAAAAAATAAAAAGACACTGGAACTCATATACAGTGTCAAGATCATCTGTCTCCTGTTATTGAATTTTCTTAATAATGACTTAGTTCATCAGGGCCGGTCCACCAGGGACACTCATTTGTCCCTGACAGGCCTTGCTCTCCCCCTTTTTGGGAAGAGAATGGAGATGTGGAGCATGTGTAGCTCTGTATCCAAAGAAGCAGCAAGTTGCTTCTAAGCCTGGGGTGTTTCCTAGTGCTGCAGTAGTAACGGTAATCTGGCTGCCCTGAATATAATGGTGAGGTTGCCCTTTTGGAGTGTGTGACTTGCTTAATTGGATTGAGCTATAATTGGTGCCATCAAATTCTAGAGACAGAGCCACTGTTGTTTTTCCTTCCTGTCTTCGAGCTGGAAGGGTAACAGTGCCCAAATTAATATTGGTTATGGGATTTGAACATAAAGGGCTTTTTATTGAGTAGTAGCATATGTGTCTCTTACAGTCATTTTATTTAGAATTTTTTGAGGAATTGAACTCAAACTTATTGCGGAAAATGAATGAGGCTTATTAGAGTCAAAAAACTGTTGGCCTACAGATTGGAATCTGAAGTTGCTACTGTCAGCCTTATTGAATAGATTTTTGTTGCTCGTGTGCCTCTGGGATACTGTGGAGTTGTTTTGGTTCCCTGTGAGTGAAGAACATATTTTAAGAAGAATTTGCATAATTCATGTGTCCAGGATGTGGGATTGTCTGTGATGATACTTTGAGAGAACTTCAAGAGTCTCTTAGTCGCTGGGGATGTAGCTCAATGGCGGAGCCTTGCCAGGCACCTGTGAGGTGCTGGGCTCCGTGCCTGTCCCCCACCAAAAAAACTTTCTCTTCTTGGTGGTGAGTGGCCTCAGCTCGCTGGGCAGATAGTTATTTTATCCTTCCCTCAGAGATGTCCAGTTAATGAATTCTTTCTCACTTGGATCATTCTGTGAGTAGGATTATTATTTGCAACCTAATGTTTTTCAGTGAAGTTTGAAATTTATTTATTTATTTATATTTTTTGAGACAGGGTCTCATTTTGTAGTTCAGGCTGGCCCTGAGCACAACCTCAAACTGAACATCACAGCAATCCTCCTGCCTCTGCCTCCCGAGTGCTGGGATTACAGGCGTGAGCCACCACGCCCGGCACTGTGGTATGTGGTGCTGATTGCTGGCGGGTGTGAATCTCCACGCCCAGTATTGTATGTGGTTACCAAGGATCCAACCTGGGCCCTTGCGCTTGCAAGACAGGTGCTGGAACCACTAAGCTAAATCCCCAGCCCTGAAGTTTATTCATCCAGATGAATTTCCATTTTCCTTACAGTGACACTCCTTTATTGGAAGACATTTATATTGCTTTTAAACATTTTGCTACCTTGTTTGCCTTTATCAGGGACAGTTATATCTTTCACAGTGAAAAATATGATGCCAGTTAACCGAATATGATTACTCAGGGTCGTAGCTGCCCAAGATGGACCCATAGACTGTATAGTAGGACCACCTGAGATGCTTTTCAAATGCACATATTTAGGTCTAACATAGCATGTGTTTTAATGACTACTGCCACAAATGATACTGTACATTACTACTGGTGTCATTTAGTTTCTGGGATTTATTGATGTAACCGAATTTCCAGTGTTTTTAAAAACTTTATTATTAATCAATAAATGTAATAATGTTGGCAGCCTATTTTACTGATCTGTGTGGGGGTATGGGAATGCATACAATCAGTTGTTCATTTTGCCTTCAATTATTCCCTTTGGGAGCCACAGGTTCAATGAATTGGGCAATTACACTGGATATTTGCTTATACTTTGTTTTTCCATACTATTTCATATTTGCTCTTATTCATTGACACTGATTTGTCCATCAAAATCAATGCCAGCTTAGGCCTGTGAAGTAATTTTTTCTTAGTTGATGTGAGCCAGAAAGGTTGAGTGTTCAACCAATTACTTTTTAAGCTGGGAGCTTGAAGATGTTGATATTTGTTAAGAATCTAAGCCTGACAGACAGGCTTTCTTTGATGCTTTTTCAACAACTGATAGTTCTTCACATTTAGATGACAGATAACTTGGTTATCTTACTGTGCAGTGAAGAATATATGTATGGTATTTTTCTACTGCTGCTAAAAGCCAGTGGTTTTTTAGACTGACTTAATATACTAGTAAATCATCTAATCTATCTATTTGATAGTTTCCAATGTGTGTGACATTATTATCATAGTCCTTCCAAAAGAAGCATTTAGGTAAAGATGTATTTCTTGTGTTCCAACCTCAGTATCAGGATGAACTAGGAGTTCTGATTAGTAAGTTGAGATTCCCCGATTGTAAGTCATTAGCCTTTGTGCTACTTTTCTCCCTGCTTGATGAGGAAAAGTATATTGATATGCATGTATGTATGGAATTGGGAAATGTTTTTTTTCCATAATTCCACTCCCCCTTTTTTAATGCACCGTCTTTATGAGCTATTATTTCAACTTGTATGACTGAGTTCACCAGAGGAAGTGCACTAGAAAACTGATAAAAGACAATGAGGCAAGATCGCAGACACCCTCCCCTCGCTTCAGGATAGGCAGATGAGCTATATAGAATTCTCTAAGCAGTATTCATTAATCAGCAATTTAGTCAGATGTGTACATCCTATGTTTTATAAGAAATGTCAGTAGGTCTTTTCCCAAGGGACTGAGATCATCAGATGAAGGTTCATTTGGTTTCAATGTCCCATATCCTTTTGTGAGACCTTGAAGTTGGCAATGCAGGAAAACAGGAACTCCACCCTAGCTCCATGAATCGCAGCGCTGTTGTGTTGGTTTCTGACCATCTGCCCATTCTTCCTGTTATGACACAGCTTGTGAACCTTTCCTGGGAATGGTGAAAAGTAAATCCCACTTTGATACAGGGAATTGCTGAAGAGGTGTTTTAAAGTATAGCGTGTGCATTGCCTACGGAAGGTGTTTCCTATTGGGTCTAACTCAGTGGCAACCACATTCATTTATTTAATGTGTTTCTAGGTTTGCCGGGTGTTGCCCTTGATCCACCCAGCCTCAGCATACAAAAGAATGTACTTACGATTATGGCTAATACGACTCTCCAAATCACTTGCAGGTAAGGATTGATTTAAGAATCAGATTTGCTAGGTTAAAGGATTAGTTGTTTATTGAGGGAAGAATTTGCATTGTGGCAGACTTATAATAGTGTTGTAAGATTATCTAATAGTAGTGAGTTTTCTAAGAATCAGTGTAATCACACAATGAGAAAGATCTCTTAAAAATTGTGTACTATTGCTACTAACCTTTAGCCTGGGCACACATACACACACACACACACACACAGACACACACACACACACACACACACACACACACACACACACCTTTAATATCCTTAACCTGCCAGTAACACCAGCCATAGAGTAGACACACAGTGAGTACTGAATATGAAGTTGAAGCCATAGCTTATGGAGTAGAGCTGAGGAAGTTATGAGCCATATTTATTTTACCCGGAAGGGCTTTTGGACCCATTTTTAGCTCTTTTGAGAACTTTGGCCCCAGGGGCAGTTTAATAATAACACTCTGTGCAGGTTCTGCAGAATTGTGGTTTTCATGCCTTGCCTTCATCTTCTGGGCGCCTCTTATCAGACTCGCCAGCATGAAGTCGTTTTGTTGGCTTTTGATAACTGAGAAAATAGACATCTTTACAAGAAGAGTCGTTTAAATTTTGCCTTCCAGCCAGGCAGAAGGGAAGAAGACCTAGGTGGCCTTGGGGTTTCATAGAGTGATCATGAAAGAGCCAGGGACTTCCCAAGACCAGTATGCTTTTGGCAGAGACCATGATGGTTTGTAGCAGTGCTGCCCTCTGAGAAGAGTGTTGGGGTTCATAAGAATTGAGGGGAGCTGACTGGGAACAGCAGGTGGTCACCGAGTGAAACAGGTCTGTTTTGGACCACAGAGTGTAAAGGTGGCCTGGCCTCTTCTCAAGGGTAGGTCTCTAACTTCCAGCCCTTGGGAAACAGCACAGTAGTGGCTTCTGTTCTTAGGCTTTCCTGATTCAACACATTTTCCTCTTACCTTCTTCTGAAAACAAAGTTTATTTAAAATCATAAATACTGCATGTTCTTTCTTAAAACTCTGTATAATAAACATTTCGTAGGTTTTGAAAAAGTCCTAAGTTTCAAGTAATTTCAGCAATCTGGGGCAGGGGGATTGCAAGTTTAATGACTTATCATGACCTTATCCCAAAGTGAAAAATCAAAGAAGGGCTGGGAGGTAGCCAATGGTGGAGATCCTGGGTTCAGTCTTGAGTGCCACCAGTTCTGATTTACATCAGTAATTTCACGGAGGTGGCTGCAGCTTCATGGAGATTTCAGGTTTGTTGAATGATCAATAATGTCATCATCTTCTCAGTGTTCACTGTAGTTCGGGGGCTCTCATAGAGAAATGCTGCAATAAAAGTACTCTGCGTTTTAGTGTGACCCTACAAGGCTCTTGCTTTCATTTCCATCTGTCTTAATCCCACTTGTTACACTTCTCTTTGCCCACGCTTACCCAAGACTCTGGCTGCTTTCTGTGAAGATACGCGTCGGTCCTGTCTCTTCCCATTTACTGTCCCCTCTGCCTGAAATCCTGTCTTCCCAGTATTCACAGGGCTGGTGTCCTCTGAGTCCCTCCCTTCCATCTTCCCCCTTTTGTTTTCTCCACAGTGCTAACCATCACCTTTTATATGATACCCTTTACTTATGTTTTCATTGCCTGTCTCTTGCAGTTAGACTGAGATTCCATAGAAGCAATAATTTCCTTCTTTCTCTTTTTTTTCTTTCTTTCCTTTTTTTCCCTTCCTCCCTCCCCTCCCCTCCCCTCCTGTTCCCTTCCTTTCCCTTTCCTACCCTTCCCTTCCTTTCCTTTTCTTTAATTTTCTTGCAGTGCTGTCTAAAACCAGGGCCTTGTGCACGCTAGGCGGTGTTCTGTACTACTTAGCCTTATCCTCAGCCCCTGGGGCACTGATTTTCATATGCTTTTTTTCAGTGATGTATCCACAGTTCTTAACAGTGTTTGGCAGTAGTGGAAGCTCCATAAATATCTGTTGAAGGAATGAATGTGTGACTTAATAGAAAACTTAGGACTCTGTCTAAGTGATGCCTGAAACTGAGTCCATGGCCTTGTGTCATGAATCAGTGTAACTTGTCATCACGGGTGGAATGCTTTGAATCTGTCCGTTTATGTGAGTTTGAGAGTTCTTCCCTCTGCTGTTTTACAAGCTGCCTCATGGTATGGAATTCCACATTAATACGTCTTTGGAATTAATTTTTCAGGGGACAGCGAGACTTGGACTGGCTGTGGCCCAACAGTGGGAGCGGAACTGAGGAAAGGGTGGAGGTGACTGAGTGCAGTGACGATTTCTTTTGCAAGACACTCACAATTCCCAAAGTGATAGGAAATGATACTGGAGCTTACAAGTGCTTCTACCAAGACACCAACATGACCTCAGCCGTTTATGTCTACGTTCAAGGTAAGTGGTGGAATACAATTCATTTCCCACATCCACTTACCAGTCACAAAACACAATAGGTACGGAGAAGAATGGAGTCCAGCAAAAGGCTGGCCATGACGTGTGACCACCCATCAGAATATACAGAATTCTTCCTCGAGACGTTTTCTGAGAAATGACTTCCTGATTGGGTCTGGAGTTTGGGCTGCATTGCACTGCTTTTGCCTAAGTAGCTGGAGTCTGGTGTGTGTTTCTGTAGTAAATCTGTGTTCCTTGCAGGCTATGGAAACTCATAAAAACCCTTTGGTGTTTAAGTGAAAAGAAAAACTGAAATCTTTGAAATCAAGGAAGACTGAGAAGTGAGTTATAGAGAGGTTTCTTTGGCGAGATAGGTTATCTTCAGCAGGGTAAGATTTTCGCAGGAATGCGCAGGGAGATAGCCAGCGGTTCCGGGGGTGTGCTGTGTGCACGTATTTGGAAGGTATGGTCAACAGAATCTGCTTTTGGATTCGCTGCTACTTCAATTTTAGAAAATTAGTTTGTATACTCACATGAAAAGTTCCTACCTCAGAGGGCCCAGGGAAGGCAGTGGTGGTGGCTGCTGTTTCCCTCTTTTGTGTGATTTGATACAGTTTGCCTTTGGGTTGGATGCCAGAGAGGCCAAGTAAAAATCTGTATAAAATGTAATGTTATGTTATTCAGTATTGTGATATGAATTATGCTGTCTTTTATGTTTCAAAAAAATCTTACCCTACCTTAATTTTCTTATGAAAACCTGTAAACTGTGACACTTTCAATACAGCATACCTTTGAAGTGTGAGAGTCGTAGCACATTGTGTTAAAATATACCAAGTATTTCTAGACATTTTATTTCTTCATTTTTGTGCAAGTTTTCTCCCCAGAGGTTTCGAGGCAGGTGAAAATACTGTAGCCTGTTTATCTAGAAGCAACTTTTACAGGATAGGAATTTCATCTATACTGGGCAGTATTTTTGCCTGTCTTTCCTTACCTTAGACTAGTGCAGTGTGGTCAGTGCCACAGAAAAGTAGAGACCACATTAAAATCACCTGAGCTGTGTGGTGTTTGAGAATTACTTTTGCTCAGGGTAAGCATAGGCCAAGAAAGAATTCTGAGCCTCCACCCTCTGCAGGATTTGAGAGACGAGGCTCACATCTTGGAGAATTCCTTGCTCCTTTGATCTGGCAGTCTTGAGAGATGAGGCTCTCTCAAAAGCTTGCAAGGATTTCCTGCTTTCAGACTGTCTGGAAATACTAAAGATGAACCTCTCCTGTAATATCTCGTTATTTCCTTCTCCCCACATCAGGAAACCTGGAGACATGTGAAAATTCATTCCATCAGTTACAGTAAATATTTTATTTTGAAAGGATGGGTGGTTGTTTGGGTATCTTTTGTTTACTTCCTTTTTTGAGCTACCGAAATAGAATTTATTTACTGAATAGCTTTACTCTTAGGTCAAAGGGTTAATTTGGCTTCCAGGGCTTGCTCTGTAAGCAAGTTGTGTAATTTTTCATAACATGTGGATGAAAGGGAGGCAAAAGTAAGAGGTGATGACTCCTAGCACTGTTTATTTGTATACTAGCGGTCTTTGGATATACTATTTAATTCTTCTTCCTGTTTTAGCTTCATGTTCTGAGTTGAACTACCTAAGATTTTGCTCAAGAAATTTAACAATGGGAAAGAAAACACTGCATACAGTATCTCCTATGGACAGGTCCTTTAATGTCCCCTGGTTTCCTCACCTTACTTCCTTAGTTTTCTGACCCCATTCCCTTCAGCAATGAATGGAGGCAGGAAGTGGGTCCTGGTCCCATAAGATAATGGGTATGGCGCGTGTCGGACTAGATTTGCTTCTTTTCTATGCTTTCCAGCCAGGAAGGAAGTCAAACTTTTGCTATTGCAGGGAATTAGCTGTTTTTTCTCCCTTTTGATTTAATTAACTCGTTCTTCACCTCTGAAAATGCTTGATCACACGTATCCAGGATAGCAAGGTGAAATGTTATCTCTGAAATTTCAAGTGTGACCCCATACCTTTTCTTCTCTATCTCTGGGAATGGAATAGGTTTCCAGCAGCGTGGTAGCATTGTATGAGCAGTGTTTGAATGACATTAAAAAGTAGTTATCAGTATCATGCCTTTTCGAATATTTACTATTGGAGAAATTAATAACTACTAACTCTTAACTAAATGCAGCAAATATTAGTCATGATTTATAAAGATTCTTATGTAAGGTTTTCCCAAGCTTAAAATGCCCCATAGAGGATCTTCTTGAATAATTGCATCAAAACATAGCAAGTTATTTTCTGTTAATTTGAAGAACTCCATTTGTTTTCGTGGCACTTATTTGCTGAGCACGAAGATGAATGTTTAACATCAGTAGGCAAACCATATAGATGTAACTTTAAATTTTAAAATAAATGTTTCATCATGTTGAGAAGAATCATAATAGTCCTTTAATAAGGTAGAGCTTATAAAACATAGTCTACTTGTTGATGCTCTTTGTAAAGGGAGTTTAAAGGGAGTCAGTCTCATTCTGGGAGTTTTTCAAATTTCACATGCATATTTACACACACACAACACAAACACACACACACACACGCACACACACACACACACACCCGCACACACACATCCATCCTGTAGCTAGCATATCTTTGCCTTCAGACATCTGCCTTACTCATGGATGTCTTTGCCTAGTTGGACTATCACTTCCAATCATCTCTTTCTTTGGTTAAAATTCATGAGTCTGAGAGACGGCTCCCTTTGCTGCCAATAAGTCACTGATGGAATTCCATCTTCTTCCAGATTACAGGTCCCCCTTCATTGCTTCCGTTAGTGATGAGCACGACGTCGTGTACATTACTGAGAACAAAAACAAAAGTGTGGTGGTTCCATGTCGCGGGTCCATTTCAAACCTCAACGTCTCGCTTTATGCAGTAAGTCCTGTCATTTTTAATCATCTCAACAGGACAGCCTGTTTTCAATATTATAGCCATTCTTAGAAAGGGTAAAAATGACAGTAAAACCAACCTGGATTCTTAAGACCAGTCCTTCAGTGATTCTCATAGATGGCTTTTCCTTTCTGGGAGCACTGGGTGGAATATTCGATGTTTCTTTTCATTACTCAGAGATACCCCGAGAGGAGGTTTGTTCCTGATGGAAACAGAATTTTCTGGGACAGCGAGAAAGGCTTTACCATTCCCAGCTACATGATCAGCTATGCTGCCATGGTCATCTGTGAAGCAAAAATCAATGATGAAAGTTACCAGTCAATTGTGTACATAGTTGTGGTTGTAGGTAAGAGGCTGCTTCCTTTCCATATCATAAATTCTAGACAGTAAAGAGTAGGTTTCTATGGGGAGGAAGATATAGGGTAAAGGACAAGCAATATTGAAAATATAAATCAGAGTAGTTTGAGAAATTCATCACACCCACTCTTACCTTCTGAATAAGCCCATATGTAGTTAAATGCTCTCTTTTCTTGCAAGGATCAGGGATAAAAAAATGTCAGTATGGGTACCCGTCTTAGGAAAAATTGAGGATTCAGAGTACTGCATGGCGTCAGGTCATTGGATTGTATCTATTTAATGGGAAGCTCAACCATTCGCGAAAGCTGGCTACATTGCTCTAGCTTTTGTATCTACTGGGTTTCACAATCCTTAGATCCTGTAAGTGGTACTCTGTAGATTTCTATAAGTCATTGTCCTGAGAGCTACCATATATGAGTAAGTCTCAGTAAGTCTCACTTTTAAAAAATGTGTGCAAAGTTACAAATTTCTTTCTCTCCCATTTTCTGTCTTTTACTTGCTTCAGGGTACAAGATTTATGATGTGGTTCTGAGCCCCCCTCATGGAATTGAGCTGTCTGTTGGAGAGAAACTTGTTTTAAATTGTACAGCAAGAACTGAGCTAAACGTGGGGCTTGACTTCAGCTGGCAGTGCCCTTCTTTGAAGGTAACACTAACAGTTCAAAACCAGACCACTCACTGTTTTGATAGTAAACCCTGACAAAGCTCGCTTGAGAGATAGGGCTCTCTACAAAATATAAGGCCCTTAAGACACACACACACACACACACACACACACACACACACACACACACTCACACACTCACACACACACACAGAGAAACACAGACACAGACACACACACACACGTGCACGCACACGTGCGTCCAGTGCCATTGTGAACCCTGTCCCAATCTGCTGCAATCAGACTGTAAATATTGGTTTGCTAGGTGATTATATCTTTCCGCATTGTGTTTATTTTCTGTTCTCAAAAGTCCTTGATCTTTTTCTCTTTAGGGGAATATCTCTTACAAAATATTCCAAGACACACTTCTTAAACTGTAGTTGTATTTGCTTGTGTTTCTGCAGAGCATATCCATCTCTTTCTTGCCGTGTGAGGTTTTAACAATCCTAATACAGTTGCTTTCATTTATTTCCCCTGGATCCAAATATACTTCCTGTCTACATGCTAAAAGTTCTTATAATTACATTAAATAGTGTTTACCAAGGGCAGAGGTTCGATTTTACGGTTCCTTTGAAGCTGATGGATAATGACTCCTGGGCTTTGGAAATTAATTAAACCCTTTCTTTGATATCAGCATAAGAAAATTGTAAACCGGGATATAAAACTGCCAGGAATGGATGTTAAGAAGTTTTTCAGCACCTTGACTATAGATGGTGTCACCCGGAGTGACCAAGGGTTGTACATCTGCTCAGCGTCCAGTGGGCGAATGACCAGGAAGAACAGCACGTATGTCAGAGTCCACGGTGAGCTGTGATTTCTTGGGGGGTTTGCCATGCCTAGAAAAGTGAGATGACGTAAGCAGATTGAGGTCATCTAGTGATTCCTATTTTACTCATTCAGAACACA
Source organism: Petromus typicus (assembly GCA_004026965.1). Lineage (NCBI taxonomy): Eukaryota > Metazoa > Chordata > Mammalia > Rodentia > Petromuridae > Petromus > Petromus typicus. The sequence goes on along the minus strand of PVIR01007768.1, from coordinate 38,988 downwards.
ATTTTGAGCTTCTGCCATGTAAGACACATGATCCATGGTAGCGAGCCTGGTTTTGAAGTCAGACACTTGAGTAAATATCCCAACTTTGAAATAAGCTAATATAACAAGTGCCCAGTACATATTATTTCTTGTAGTTATTGCTGTGATTATAATTATTACTCTAGTAGAGTATTAGTATTATTATAGTATTATATATATTAGTATATATATAGTATATATATATATATATATAGTATTATATATATTAGTATAATTATTACTCAAGTAGAGTGTTAGTATCTAAGATGATGTTTAAAACGTTGTCGCATTATAAGGCTGAAAGTCTGCTTGAACAAGCATAAGCTTTGCAAACTGGGGAAACCCAAATTCAATGTTTTGTGTGTGGAGCTTTAGGAAATCACCTTTCTTTTCCACTCATTCTCTCATACTCATGTTCACATCCCAGTTTAAATACTTGATATAGCTTCTTCCATACAAGCTTTGGTAGAGGTTTTGAGTTTCCTATATGTGAATGTATCAGAAAGAGATGGGCTCTAGTTTATGCTTTTGTAGGATTACTGTGTAATTTGTATGGAAAACTTTAGGACAGTAAGGGCAGAAGAGGGAACAGTTAGGCTAATTTCAGCATCCCGGGAGAGAGATGGTGGCCGACTTGGACAAGGATAGGTAGCTTTCCCATCTGGGACTTAATACTTGATGCCCACGTTTAGAGGAGGAGAGACTTCATGGGACTTGAAGTGCTCAGGGAATCCAGTCCTGACCCGCTGGCTCCAGGGCAGGAGCATCACGGTGGAGCAAACTCACTCGGTTTATAGGAAGCAGAGCAGAAGAGCATCACACAGTGAAGGGCAAAGGCTCAGATGGAGAGCCCGGGCCACACTTCTGTGGGCCACCCAGACGCACCCGGGAGTGTGCTTTCCTATCCCTTTGGAGGCTCACAAGCCTATCAGGTGGACACACTGCGGTTTAACCTCCCCTGTGGAGTAGAGGTGGAGGCAGGGAGAGCGATCTCATTCTGAGAGCATTTTGAAGGAGAATCCACTGGACCTGAGCACAGCCCTGTTGGCTCTGGGGTGTGATGAAAAAGAGTGAAAACTGACTCAAGCTTTCCTGGGAGCGACTAAGTGAATGTGGCATTATTTACTGTGACAGGGAAGACTGAGGAGGGAGTGGGATTTGTGGGAACGGCATGCTGATTCGGAGATGCTTACTGAATAGACCAAGTGGAGTTATTGAATATGTAAATGTGGAATCCAAAGACACTAGGGCAAAACATACAAATCTAAGGGATCTGCAAAGTGGCACATTACATATGAGACCAGAGCAAAGCAGAAAGACAAGGGATCCGAGGACTGGTCCTGGGATGCAGGAATATATGGCTATTATGTCGAGGTTGACATAGGAGCAGATGAGGAGGTGTATTGAGGGGCTCCTGGGGGACTGAGAGGAGCTGCACAAGGCAGTTGCTAGGGGGAGAGAAATGGCAGTGCAAAGACAAGAGCAAAACTGGAATGTGACCTAAGAAAGACCATATGCCTGAGAAGTGCAGTCCTCAGATCCCTAAGGCCTCTGATTTTGCACTTGGACCATTTATAGCAAGCTGATATTTATGAGAGCAATTGTTCTTTATTTCCTTGTAGCGAAACCTTTTGTGGCTTTTGGTAGTGGCATGGAATCTTTGGTGGAAGCCACAGTGGGAGACCGTGTCAGAATCCCTGTGAAGTACCTGGGTTATCCCACCCCTGAAATCAAATGGTAACTATTGGAAACAAAGGTAAAACAGTGCTTCACATGGAAGCAAATCCTTCAATTGCATTAATTCTGGGGATTGTTTTCCCTTGCAGGTATAAAAATGGAAAACTCATCGAGTCCAATTACACAGTTAAAGTGGGGCATGTTCTGACGATTATGGAAGTGAGTGAAAAAGACACAGGAAATTACACTGTCATTCTTACGAATCCCATTTCAAAGGAGAAGCAGAGTCACATGGTATCTCTGGTTGTGAATGGTGAGTCGATTCAGTTTTGCCTTCTGCCCAAGATTCTGAAGAGTATGATTTCATCTTTCCCAACTATCTTGTCAAGATTCCTCTTCTCTCATCCATGTCATGACAGGGCTGACATAAAAATGAAACCGATCTAGAGAGGCTGGCCGGAAATGAGACACAGGATCATGTGCTCTGGCCACATTTTCTTAAATGATCTGTGTGAGGGTCAAATACAAGACTCAAGTAGATGGTACAGTTGATGACCGAGTGCTTGAACTAAGATCACCTTGGTTCCTACCTTTGCTCCTGCCTTGTGGAGTTGCGTACGTGCAAAACTGGTTTGCAGACGTGCAAGATTCTTCTTAAGTTTGGGTGAAGCTTTTGTTTGATGTTGTGAGGCTGGATCAGGGCTCCATGGCTGATCCCAGCTCAGAGAGTCTTGTCAAGGGGCACAGCGGGCTTCCCTGGGGTTCAGATGGACTCACAGTCCTTCAAGGGGAGACAGTGGGCTTTTTATTGAAAGATATATGTATTAGGGTGCAGAGAGAAGGATACAATGGTCAGGTAAACCTGGGAAATGTCATGGTGTTGTAAAAGTTTCTTTACTGCAGAACTTTTACTGGGCTAACAGATATCACCATTTTTGTAGGTTTAACAGAGGCCTGTTTGCCCTCAGCATCCTTTTCTCCCTGAGTAAATCCGTTGATACCTTGCTCCACACACAGTTGGAGAAACGCTTCTCTGTTGTAATTCTTTCTCCTTGCTGGCGTAGCACAGTAAAACTAAAAGATACTCCCTCGTGACTTAAAACTGCTTCTCTGTGTATCCTAATCCTGCTCTGTATGTCTGCTGAACTTGGCTTCATTTCTTTTTTCAGGGAGTATTTTAAAGATAACAGTTGTACAGAGGCTGCCTGGAAGCAGTGTGGGTGTGGGAGGTTTGGGAGGCGTGAGTGCATAACTGGAAAGCTGATAAGGGAGATGGGGGCAGAAAATGATCGAGCAACAAAGACAGAGAAGTAGACAGCAAGTAACTCCATTTCATCCATTTGTGAGGTCACTAAGAGCTTGATCCTCCCTAACATTTACCCTGCTGTATGAAATAAATACCAGAGTATTTAGAATGGCTAGTTTTGTCTTGAGCCTTGCCTGGAAACCTTGGGCAAATATTTTAACTTTTCTATTTCATTTTTCTCATGTGTAAAGTGGGGGACAGCAGTAGGACAATAACAGTGTCATGAAGATCCAGTGGGCTAAGAAATGGAGCTCTCAGAGCAGTGATTGGCACATACTGTGTTATCCTGAGTGTTTTCCTCCAGAGTCTGGCCCTGCCCTGCTCCTGCCAGGTTAGGACAGGTAGAGTAAGCTCTGTTGTGAAGATGTGAAGAACTGAGGCACAGGATTTAAGACTTGGGAAATCTCTCAGCCTAATACACACACACACAAACACACACACACACACACACACACACACACACACACACACGTAAGTATATATTTATAATTATGAGTACCAGGTACATAGCTCAGTTCTCTTGTTTCCAAGTCTCAATGTTCTTTGGAAAAGAAAGTGAAGTAAAATCAAAGTCAGTTTGGCCAGGTATGGTGGCACATGTATGTAATTCCAGCACCCTGGGAGGCTGAGGCAGGAATATCTCGTTCAAGCCCTAGCCTGTGCAGCTTAGTGACTAAGCATGACCCTGTCTTAAAATGGAAGGCCTAAGTTTCATCCTCAGCAGTGTCAAAAACAACAAAAAGCTCTGGTGGTTGAAATCCTCTGCTTTTCCTTCCTCAAATCTGAATGAGCATTGACAAGTGGTCTTCCCTGTGTCCAGTCCCACCGCAGATTGGTGAGAAGGCGCTGATCTCACCCATGGATTCCTACCAGTACGGCACCACACAGACGCTGACGTGCACAGTCTACGCCAACCCCCCGCTGCACCACATCCACTGGTACTGGCAGCTGGAGGAAGAGTGCTCCTATGAGCCCAGGTGAGGACGGCTGCGTGCCCTGCTCTCCCTGCTGCTGTGGACTTAGAGCTGAGCGGTGCTGTGCCACCATTCTAAGCCGAACAGGTGACCCTGAGAAGGTTGCCCTGGTGTCCTGTGTCCCATGGATCTCTTTGCTTGGGACTCTTGGATGTCTTTCCATCCGCAAGGCTCCAGGTGTGTCTCCCAGGTGCACCCTGAAGTGTACTTCCCCAGGTGGACACTCTGCTGCAGGTATAAAAATGGAAAACTCATCGAGTCCAATTACACAGTTAAAGTGGGGCATGTTCTGACGATTATGGGAGTGAGTGAAAAAGACACACTGCTGTGTGCTGATTTCCAACCTTTTGGTTTTCTCCTCACACCAGCGAGCTGGAGATGTCTGCTTCACTCCTTCTTCTCTGTGAGAAGGTCCGGCTCCCAGAGGAAGTGCTGAGGGGTGGGAGGCCCAGCCCTGGCTTATCAAGTTCTAACACAAGTCCAGACATCCTTAGGGAGAACAACAACTACCAGCATCCCTCCACCACCCAAGAGTCCACTTCCTGTTGTTGTTTTCGAAATGGCCACTACTGGTTTCTTCCTGAGCTGATGGCCGTTTCCTACAGAGAGGACATAGTCCTGTAGAAATGATTTTAAGAAGCTCAGTGGCTTCTAAGTTTCCTTATCTTCCTTTGAACTAAATTAAATTGAATTGTCTTGTCGATCCAATTTATGAATGGAGATTTGTTCCCAGAATAGCTGCTTCCCTCCTGTATCCTGAATGAATCTACCTAGGACCTTTTCCTGCATTGCTGAGACCTATTTTTAATTGGCACCAAGTCTTGTAAAATGGAAGGCCTCATCCAGAGAATTTCTGAACATATAACCACTGTTCTGCCCCTTTCATTACTATTGATTTTCATAAAGAAACATTAAATCATAAAATGATCTATTATTTCTCTTGTGTAGCCAAGGTGCCTCCACAACAAATCCATATATCTGTAAAGAATGGAGAACTGTGGAAGATTTCCAAGGAGGGAATAAAATTGAAGTCAACAAGAACCAGTATGCGCTCATCGAAGGAAGAAACAAGGTAAGTAGAAAATTCTTTTAATTTGAAAACCTCTGCTTTCCTATCGTTGGTAGATAATACATGAGGCGTATGGGAGATTAATAATCAAGCAGGCTGGATGATAAAATACTAGTATGCTAAGTCTTTCTGAGAACGTCTTTGATTTGTAGCACCCCTGTTAACTTACTCATAGCTCATCAGAGGAAAGTGAAACACGTACACTGAATAATCAATACATTTGTTATAATTCAGATTTTATAAACACAAGGTGGGAAAATGTTCATAATCTAAGAGTTTCCCCAGCTCTTTATGCATAGTGTTTGGGCGTCCGCTGAGTCCCATGATGACCTCGGACATTTGCAGTTGTTGCTGTGGAGCAGGTGGGCTGCAGCAACTGCGGGGCGGCTGAACTGTAGCTTGAACGAGTGCAGACACAGCCTGCCTTGTTTATAGCCTGGGATTTGTTTTCTTCACAGACTGTAAGTACTCTTGTCATCCAAGCTGCAAATGTGTCAGCTTTATACAAATGTGAAGCTGTCAACAAAGCTGGGAGAGGAGAGAGGGTGATCTCCTTCCACGTGACGAGTGAGTACTCTGCTCTGGAGGGTGGGTTGATCTCTCACAAACTGGGCGCCACGCTTTGGTGTGATTCTTGGTTGGCCTTGTCATTGGTGTGAGTGACACAGCACATGGGAAGAGGACTTGGACTGATCGCTGATACTTCTGATGATACATTAATGCTCCCCCTGGGCTTATGCGGTGTGAGTTCCTGTGCTTTCACTGGAGAGAGAATAATTTTTCTCCTGCTGGAAGCTACCGGCTCTGTGTCATACGTATGTCATTTCTCTTGGTGATCAGAGTCTGGCACAATGTGTGGCTTGTTGTGGTTTAATGATATCAGTCAGCTTGCTGATGGACAGCTGGAAGACTGGGCTTTGATGACGTAGGAAGGGTGCCTTCCAACATTTTTTTTTTTTTTTTTTGAGACAGGGTCTTGCTTTGTGATTCAGGCTGGCCCTGAGCTCAGCCTCCAACTCACATCACAGCAATCCTCCTGCCTCTGCCTCCCAAGTGCTGGCATTACAGGTGTGAACCACCACGCCCGGCACTGTGGTATGTGGTACTGGTTGCTGCTGGGGGTGAGTCTCCACGCCCAATATTGTTATGTGGTTACCGGGGATCGACCCCGGGTCCTTGTGCTTGCAAGACAGGCGCCAGAACCACTGAGCTATATCCCCGGCCCCCTGCCTTCCAACATTTTTGAGTGTGCCTGCTGAGTTCACATGAGTTGTACGGAATATTTGTAGCTTACTGTACCGAATTAAGTATTGCAGCCTTAGCTGATTAGTTATAATAAATATCGCTTTATAGTCATTGAGTACATAGCGTGGTATGGTGAGGAGCACCTTTATCCCAGCACTCTGGGAGGTTGAGGCAGGAGAATCGTGAACTCAAGTCCAATTCAAATCCATCCTGGCAACTTAGTGAGACTCCAAAAAAAGAAAGAAGGCTGGAGATTTAGCTTAAGTGATACCAGGCCTACCTTGGAAGCACAAGAACCTGAGTTCAATCCCCAGTATTGCAAAATTAATTAATTAATTAAAAAAGAAAAGAAAAATAAAGAAGAAAGACTGAAAGAGTGAGCTGGGGATGTAGCTCAGTATAAGGGTCCAGTATCATAAAAAATATTAATGAGGGAATGATTTTTAAAATTTCATTAATGTAGATGCCTTGCTTTAGAATTTTTTTCATTTTAAAGTAGAGAAGTAAGAGATATCTAGGGAATTAATTTATATTTCCAAAGATGACACTTTGGGACCTGAATCATTTGGTCATCAAATCACTGGGAACCATCACAACTGTCCTTGTGTTGGCACCTCATTGCCGTCTGAAGGCCACAAGAAGACAGCTGTGGACTGGTCACCGTTGTCTAACTATGGACTTTCTATTTCAGAGGGTCCTGAAATCACCTTGCAACCTGCCACGCAGCCAACTGAGCAGGAGAGTGTGTCTCTGTGGTGCCACGCAGACAGAGCCACGTTCGAGAATCTCACGTGGTACAAGGTTGGCCCGCAGCCTCCCCTGGTCCACATGGAAGAGCAGCTTACGCCTGTCTGCAAGAACTTGGATGCTCTTTGGAAACTGAATGCCACCATGTTCTCTAATAGCACAAATGACATTTTGGTCCTGGAGTTCCAGAACGTGTCCTTGCAGGATCAAGGAGAATATGTGTGCTCTGCTCAAGACAGGAAAACCAAGAAAAGACATTGCATGGTCAGGCAGCTGACTGTCCTAGGTAGGGAAGCAATTCCAGTTCACTGTCCCTAGGCAGCTGGATGCCTTAAATGTAACGCTTTCAGGTACCGTGTGTGATATCTGTCCTTTGTGAGACTGGGACACACGGAAAATCCTTAAGGCAGAACACAACAGATAATATTTGTAAAATGATAGATGAGAAAGGAAAATAGCATGGTTCTTTCCAATTTTTCTGATGGTGTACTTCACTAGTATCTGTGGAGGATTAGCTCGACCCCGGGAACTTTCTGCTTTCTTTTTAGGCATCTCTGTATTATTTGACTCACAGCTGTGGAACACCACATGTGAGCTAGGAGAGTGCCGGCGTTTCACAGTGGTAACGAGAGAGATGAGATGAGCCCGTCGGGTAGTCCCAGCACAAGGAGGCTCTGTGTCTGCAAGGACAGGCACGGGCCCTGCTTTCCTTCCTACTGTAGCTTTGCTCAGGGAACCGCGGGGCCTACAGCAAGTGCTCAGTGGGGTTCCTGCTGCGCACGCAGTATGATGATGGGCTGAGGTCAGGGCCTTGAAGAGTCATGGGAGGCTGGCTGCACAAACGGCCCGTGGCTCTGGGGCGTCACTGTGGTCCAGAGCAGCTCAGGGTCCCTGGAGTGGTACCTCCGGGTATCAGAAAGCTTTGCAAATTCCTCATCAGACTGCTGTCTGTACCTAGTATAACCTGATTGCTGCTTTATCTCTGAGGAAATCAGGTGAATGTGGAGAATTTCTGTACCATTTTTTCCATTTGTCCTCTTTTAGTGTCCCCTTTCAGCACTCAGCATGCGTCCTCTGGTGTTTGCTGGGAAGAGGACTTGGACTGATCGCTGATACTTCTGATGATACGTTAATGCTCCCCCTGGGCTTATGCGGTGTGGAAAGGGATGCTGCTTGGGCAGACTTACACATATCAAAGTTTTAGAGGAACAGCATCTCATGTGAGGCTTCGGTGTATTTTAGGAAGTATGTTCAGATATTCAGGTAACAGAAGTCACCCCCCAGGATCCTTGGACTCACACCATACATACAACTACCTTGGACTCACACCATACATATGACTCTGTGTTATGGTCGGTGGCTGGGCTGGTTTTGAGCTAGAGGAAGAATTCAGGAAGAGACTCGGAGGAAGCCCCTGGCTTTGCTAGCCTGGGAAATGTTTGTTCACAATTAGCTGGCTTGCTTCTCCAAGGATGCCTGCGTTGTTTTCCTGAAACCTATTCTTAGAAATAGACTAGAGTCCAGTACGTTTATTTAAACCCTAATGTTGGGCTCTGTTGGGATAACCTTGTTTTGCTAAGTATTGAAGTGGATTCTCTGGGCATGACTGCTTTTGATATTCAGTTGGTTGGGGACGGTATTTCTGTGGCACTTTAATGACATTCAGGAAATGGATAAATTTAACATTTTGCTGTACAATTTAAACAAATATCATTGGATTTTATGTTCTTTATATCTTTGGCTTTCCTTAGGATATTATTGTTTTGTTTATTTTTGGGTTTTTGTTTTTTTTTAAAGCTAGGAATTGAACTCAGGGCCTCTCACTCAGCAGGCAGGCACTGCAGCTGAGTCACTGAGCTACATCCCAGGACCTTGTTTGAGCTTTGCTACAAATAGCTCTGGACTTTTGGGCTCATCATCAGATTCTATTATGTCAAGTCCTTATATAATTCTAGGGACCAACGCAAGTTGTTCCACCCTCTACATTGTAATTATTTCATCAAAAAATAAGGCCACTAGACCTGTCCTACTCATCAAGTAAGACTGACAATAACATAAACAGTATAAATGAATTTTGTAAAAATAATCAAATAAATACAATATAGGATTTTTTTTGTGATTTTAACTTAAAGTTTGGCAGTTTCCAAGAGAAAACATGGCAGAGTTCTAGGATCTTACTGGCTTGAACTTTGTTGTGAAGGGAACTTTCCCCAGCAGAGGTGCTGGGGCCTCTATTTTGTGGTTTTCAGCTAGAATGGCTGGCGGGGTCTGTTTGAACTGTCCTTACTCTTTATCTGACTTCACTCAGTGATCAGCAGTGCTACTATTAGTTTCTGTGTATTTTCAGTTTAGTAAACCAGCAGGTTACTGTTTACCAAGTTCAAACTATTGCATAGTTTACTGATACCAAAGTCATCTCCAGGGCTGGGGATTTAGCTTGGTGACACCACATCTGCCTTGCAAGCTAAAGGTCCTGAATTCAAGCCCCAGTACCAAAAAAAAAAAAAAAAAAAAGGAATCTCCAAAGCTGTAACTGCAAATTGTATGATTTATTTTACATGTGTAGAGCGCATGGCACCTATGATCACAGGAAACCTAGAGAATCAGACGACAAGTATTGGTGAAACTATTGAAGTTGCCTGCACGGCATACGCGAATCCCCCTCCACAGATTACCTGGTTTAAAGATAATGAGACACTTGTGGAAGACTCGGGTGAGTAGAGCTTGTCTGTTTCCTTTGCCTGTAGAATTTTCCCAGAGATATTACATAAAAGTCATATTGTTATTTTTTTTTTTATTGAGACAGGGTCTCACTTTGTAGTTCAGGCTGGCCCTGAGTTCACTAGGTAGCCCAGGCAAGCTTTGAATTCACAGCAATCCTCCTGCCTCTGCCTTCCCAGTGCTAGGATTACAGGCATGAGTCACTACACCCAGCCTTGTGATAATGTGGTACTAATTGCTGGTGGGTGTAAGTCTCCACAGCCAGCATTGTTGTATATGGTTACCCGGGATCAAACTAGGGACCTTATCCTTGCAAGGCAGGTGCCAGAACCACTGAGCTAAATCCTCGGCCCAGGCCATATTACTTCTCAGTTTGTTTTATGAAAGATGAAAAGCAAAGTTGGTGTGGGTGGTCTGGCTCTTTTCCTAGACTTGGAAGTGGAATTCTTGTGGAAGCTTCATGGGACGACATCATTCAGGAGTTGCTCCTGTGTTACTCTTTAGAATTGGAAAATGGTCTGAGTTCAAGAACAGCACTTACTTGTAAAAATTTTTTTTCTGAGAAACTATCGATCACATCGTCAGAAGTAAGAATGATCATTTCCCTGTTCTTTCAGGCATTATATTGAAAGATGGGAACCGGAACCTAACCATCCGCAGAGTGAGGAAGGAGGACGAAGGTCACTATGCATGCCAGGCCTGCAACGTTCTTGGATGTGCGAGGGTGGAGACATTTTTCAGCATAGAAGGTTAGTGTAAAGCCATAGCTGCATCAAGTGGTTTCTAAGCAAGGGTACTGGGTCTTCTGTATACTATGCTCTTGAGGTAGAATGACTAGTGGCTGATTTTTATTGCTCCTTATGGATATTTCATATCCCAAATGCTTGGGCCTAGAAGTGTTGGAGATTTTGCAATTTTTTTCACATTTAAGGATGTTTGCGTGTATATACAGATATCTCAGGAGTGGGATCCAGATGCAAGCACACAATTCATTCATGTTATATGTAAACGTGACACACAGAGCCTGAAGATCACTTTGTGCCGTATGGTATTGGTACTGTGTTTGTTTTGATTGTGGCCCATGATATGAGTCAGGTATGGAATTTCTCACTTGTGTTGTCAGCACTCAAAATTTTGAATTCAGAGCATTTTGGAGTAGGGTGCCTAACCTGTTACCTGTATAATTTTTTTCAATAAATACATATTCTTCTAACCATTAAACATATGAATGTTGTTTTAACTTTGCTTCTATCACATTTCCTGTCCTTGTATTCCTTTTGTGGAAAAATTCCTAGCTAGTCAGGGTGAATGTCCTTCTCTCTCAGAGTCTATCTTTATTTGAATGGACCAATTAATTTATAGAAACCCCATACTTCTGTATTTGTTTTGAAAAACATTAGAATTGCTATCTAATCATGAAGGTCAGGGCTGTTCAGTTAATCACAAACAGTGAGGGTTTTCGTTGGAATAAAGACAATGAAGGTTCACTTGTAAACAACAGGCCATTACTTTCCTGAAATGGAAAATTTGGGGATCTTATCTAGATATGAAAGGAAATCTGTGTGTATGTGCAAGAGTAGTGTGAAATCTGGCACTTTCTCAGATGGGAAAAGTAATTCGTGGCAAAATATCTCACCTAAACAAGTTTATTCCTGCATCTTCTTTTTATAAACTATCAGAAGAACAATAGAACTACATCATGGGGGTGAAGGAATAGTGTGCAAAGGGGAAATCATAGTAGTGACAGAAAGGGAACTGACAGACTCCTGCGAGCTCACCCTAACTTGTCTCAAAGTCTTGATGTTGGTCCCTTTAATCTGTCAAATCTGTGTTGCTAAGTGGTACGTCTAGACACAGTGACATGTTTTCAAACCTCTAGGCTTATTAGTATTTCATAAATTGTACTTGCAAATAAAGATTTCAAAGGATACAGCGATTTTGTCACTCCAAAAGTGTCATGTTATAAGGCCAGGCCAAGGGAGGAAGTCCAGATTCTCTTGGTGATCTGCCTCCGTCGGTCAGCTCTCTGCAGCTGGTTATGAATGTCTAACAGGACCCTTGAGAACAGAAATTATAGGTACATAGTACCTACAAGGAAGACTGAGAAAGGGAGAGGTGGATATTCAACACTGTTGGCAGGTCCCTAAATGTTGTATGGGAAATCTAATATACAAACTTATATAGACAGCTGACTCTTTGACTTTTCTGCCTTCTCTATATAAATAGACACTTTAGTGTCTATGTATAAATAATTACTTTCCCAGCATCACATGAAAAATAAAATCTACTTCCAGACACACTTGGGACATGTCTGTCACTTACTTTGCTAACTTATTCAGTGCTTGTCTCCTGCCTTCTTGGGGCCATAGTGAACTACTGTCACAGGCATGGCTGGTTTGAGTCTCACCATACTCCTAACGGGAGACCCCATGTGATAATTGTTTCCTTATCACCTCCATGCTCATCCCTCTTGGCTGCAGTCCTCTTTCTATATTTCATTTCTCCCACATGGATCAGTCCTCTGGAGCCCTGAGCATCACCGGCTTCCCGTGCCCACCTTGAGCTTTTCCTTTTCTCTTTGCTTTCATGGGGGGTTTTGAAATCCTGTTACTAGACTATGCATGACATGCTCAGCTTGGCGCTCTCTCTTTTCCCTACTCAGGATCCTGCTGCACAGGGACAGGGGAGTGTAATGGTCAACCAAGTAGCACAGAGCTTGTTTCACTCTTGACTGGCTCATCAGCTACCTGTGGGCCCCCGTTAAGTAGTACCTCTGCCCTGCTCTTCTAATTCTTGTTCTGAAAAATGAAGGCTATTGAGAGTAAGTGAGATAACATTTAAAGTAATGCTGCATAGTAAGCATGGGGTCACTTGTCACTCTTTCATCAAAGGTCTTTATTTTCCTACATGCTTTCTTAAACGATCCTTTTCAAATTCCACAAAGATCAAAAAATTGACTGTCAGCATAAAACACTTTTTTTCTACGCAGAACATCATCTTTTCTTTCCACCCGAAGCGCTCTTTCTCCACTTACATGTGTACATTTTAAGACATTTATACTTCTATTTTTAACTACTTTAGAATGCTGTTGCTGGAAATTTTTATGAGCAATATTTTGCAAGCTTTAAATGTCCATTAAGAATTGCTACACATTCCATCCAACTTAGGGTCATGGGGACTGCTCTGCCGAATGCTTCCCAGTGGGTAATTCTGAGGTCTTGCCTTTCAGTGCTGCACTTTCTCATCTTATGGCAAAGGCTGTGAGTTTCCAACACTGGTGCTCATTCAATTGTATCTTCCAGGTGCCCAGGCAAAGACCAACTTGGAAGTCATTATTCTAGTAGGCACAGCGGTGATTGCCATGTTCTTCTGGCTACTTCTCGTTATCATTCTACGGACCGTTAAGCGGGTAACAAGATAATTTCCCTTCAGTCCTATGTATGTTGGTTTTCATGATTGATGAAAGCTGACTGGGGTTCTTTGGGTTGTTTCTTTCCATTGTTATTGGCTCAGTGGGCACATTTTTATTTCAATACAGTAACATTCTAGCTCATTTTCTTTGGCTGGCCCATGGGGCATTAATTGATAGAAATCACTAGAGGGGAAAGAGGTTTGGACTGTCTAATGTAATTAAGATTTTAAAGCTTAATTCTGCACTCATTTGGGGGGCAAGGGGACACTGCAGGCACAAATATAATAGGACTACTCTCAAGCTCCATGAGTTTTATTGGAAAATGCGATGTCAGAATGAGGCTCCTATTAAATAACAATAATAAGTACACAAAACAACAGAGCTTATGTGACTGTGAGGATTGATGCTTTCCAGGCCAATGAAGGGGAACTGAAGACAGGCTACTTGTCCATTGTCATGGATCCCGATGAACTTCCCCTGGATGAGCACTGTGAGCGCTTGCCCTACGATGCCAGCAAATGGGAATTCCCCAGAGACCGGCTGAAACTAGGTGCATTTTCAGTTGATGTTAATTTAACGTTGGGTCTACCATGTCATATCTGCCCCTCTGAGGGTGATGACAGATTTAGTCCATTCAGACGTTATGTTTTGGCTCAAAAATATTAATTCTGTGTCTTAAATTTGGGTCATCATCCATTTAACCTCTTAGAAGTAAGTTCCTTGTATAATCATCCAAAATAGGACATTTGGAGAGTGAAGTGGGATCTGTGTAATAATTAAGGCAGGACAAAGGAGTAATCTGGATTGTACACATTAAATTGGGATGTATGCCTACCCGGTCTAGTTGGAATCTCAGCTTGTCACTTTGGTGATGTGAGGGTCCAAGTCCACTTTATAATCCCCCTGTTGTTGATTTTAGGTAAACCCCTTGGCCGCGGTGCCTTTGGCCAAGTGATTGAGGCAGATGCTTTTGGAATTGACAAGACAGCAACTTGCAAGACAGTGGCTGTCAAAATGTTGAAAGGTAAAAACAAAGTTATTTTATGATTCCTCTCTCTCCCTCTCCCTCTGCTTCTTCTCCTGCTCTCTCTTTTTCACCTAGTCATTTAATATGAAGCACTGCTTAATCAGTAGCTCTGTGCTTAGGTGGGTCAGCTAGCCCAGCATGCAGCCAACCTCTCCGATGCCTCTGTGAAAACTGGAAAAAGCTTGTTCCTTTTGTAGCCTCATGCCAATGTGAACGGCCTTGTGCATGGCTGGCAAGCCGAGTTGGTGAAGGATTTCACTCACCTCACATGAGAGCCCTTGGGCTGAGCTCAGTTTGCATGATTGTATTTAGGGGTCTTGGTGATGGGGGAAAGAATCTAGCTATGTTAAAATTGCTTCGTAATGTATTAAGGTGTTAGATACAACTCTAGAAACATAGACTGGATTTTTTTTTTTTTTTTTTTTTTTGAGACAGGGTCTCATTTTGTAGTTCAGTCTAGCCCTGAGCTCAGTCTCAAACTCACATCACAGCAATCCTCCTGCCTCTGCCTCCCGAGTGCTGGGATTACAGGCGTGAGCCACCATGCCTGGCACTGTGGTATGTGATACTGATTACTGATAGGCGTGAGTCTCCATGCCCAGTTTTGTAGTATGTAGTTACTGGGGATCGAACCTGGGCCCTTGCGCTTGCAAGACAGGCGCCAAAACCACTGAACTAGATCTCCGGCCCCCCATAGACTAATTTAATGTAAGTAGGTAGAAATATAAGTAGGTTGCAAAAATAGTTTGTTCTATAGAATTAGAATATATTAAATAATTTTACCTATAAAATTTAACTTGCAAAATATGAAAGTTATGGTGAAAAAATAAAGACTATGTGTTATTCTTTAAAAATTAGGAGCTCCATAAATAATTGTTCATACTGAGGATAATGACTTCTGCTGTAGGGATTTTGATTTAGGGAGATGATCCCTATGTAGCTTTTTGTTCCAATTATGTGCTATTTTCATTGGTGAAGACCGTGCTGCTGACCCATTGCCAATGGATCTTGTGCATTTCAAGGAATTCTCTCTTTGCACCTTTTCTCTCTCAAGGCCTAGAAGGTATATAGTTTTGAGGTGGCCTGTCAGGCCCTGAGGTATGCAGCATGCCTGTGAAGTAGAGAAGAATGCAGCAGCCACACGGAGTCAAAAGCACACTCTTAGCCTGACCAGCGTCACGTTTCTCCTGGTTCTGCCAGCTGGCATTTGTGAAGTTGCTTTGTTGGGAGAGATCAGTTGAAACATCCGTGTACACATGAGGATATAGAGAACATGGCATTACTTCTTCCAGAGGAAGAACTCAGAGGATCAGGTTGGAAAGTGTATTGTATACCTGAAATACAGGAACAGTTTTGTACAGGAAGAGAATCGGCATGATTCCATTGCAGTGAATGTTCTCTACTTTGCAGAACACTCCCCAGGAGATTCCACTAAATATCCAATAGTCTTAGGCTTGATTAAAGATTTGACTTTTGAGTTGGAAAGTAAAATTTAAACTTGCTTTTTCAGAAAATGAACCTGGGTATAGATTAAGCTATAGTTGTGTTACGCCCAGGATGCTAAGCTGCACAGTTGTCTGTAATGAAGAGAAGGCCATCAAAAATCCGAAGGTGAGGGCCAGCCACATTTACGATCTTCTTCTTTATCTTGAAATTGTAGAAGGAGCGACACACAGTGAACACCGAGCTCTCATGTCTGAACTCAAGATCCTCATTCATATCGGCCACCATCTCAACGTGGTCAATCTCCTAGGAGCCTGTACCAAGCCGGGAGGTGAGTCACTATAGGTGTCTCTGGTGGCCTGAGTATGACACGTCCTGCTCTGATGGTATCGGAGAGAAACAATGTAATTCCTACTACCTTGATTTCCTTAACTTGGAATATTTTGCAGTTTCCTGGATAAACATGTATTTCGTGGAAATTTAGTGGGCACTATAATTAAATTACTCTAAAGCTTCCTCTGAATTAAGGGATGTCACATCATTGTGTATTCAGATTAGAGAAATAAACTTCCCCCAAAGATTTGCAAACAAAAGACCTTAAGAGCAGTTCCCACCCCTTCCCCATGGAGTCATCTCTGATGACTGCATTGAAAAGCAAACAGATAGAGTTTCTCAAGTTTAAGTTAATGTCATGGTGGCATTGCCTTTGGAAAAAGAAAAACTATAAGATTAGGGAATTTGAAGCAGCTGATTTGTACAATTCTCTTCTAATGAAAGGTTGTGTGTAGCCTTCTTGTCAGGTAATTTGGGGTTTGTTAGTGTATCAAGGACTTAGAACAGATTTTCCTTTTTGGCATGCCATCTTCCAACAGGGCCTCTAATGGTGATTGTGGAATTCTGCAAGTTTGGAAACCTATCAACTTATCTACGGGGGAAGAGAAATGAATTTGTCCCCTACAAGGTATGTGGTTTCCTACCTCAGCTTCACCTCTTAAAATGGAAGGAAACTCAAAGTACTATAGCATAGCTTTTTAGTTGAAGTTCTGTGAAGAGTGTATGAGGGTCTTCTCACAGTACTTTAGGATGGTTGTAACTTCCTCTTTTACCCTCTGGGGAACTTAGGCTTCTGTTGTTCTACTTTTGCTACTTTAATCTCGTGGTCCATTACATAATGGTGCCAGAGTTGAGGAGAAAGTATGATTAAGGAATGGGAAGGGCAGGTTCTGGGCTTTTCTTTTTCTCCCTAACCACATCTTGCTCTGTCTAATGTATATTGTTCTACCAAGGGCCCCGTGAGCTGGCATGGTAGTGCATGCCTTGTAATCTCAGGTACTTGGGAGGCTAAGGGAGGAGGACCACAAGGTCAAGCCCAGCCTAGGCAGCTTAACAAAACCCAGTCTTAAAGACAAAATAAGATAGAGAATATAGCTCTGTGCTCCCTGGGTTTAGTCTCCAGTAATAGACAACGACAACAATAAAACAAAAGCACAGGGTAGACTAAGATCTGTGATATATCTGAGTGCAATTTAAAATGAGATATTTATCTTAGCTAACCAAGGAATACGGTTTTGTGGAAAAAACCCTACTGTGTACAGTACTTCCCCTAGAAATTGTATAATCCTGAGTCGTACATCTTCCTTGTTTACTTTTTAATAGTTTCAATGGCTTCTATAATTTAGTATCTTGTACTCAGAGAATTTGCTCATGTGCTTCTTTGTAGACCAAAGGGGCACGGTACCGTCAAGGGAAGGACTATGTTGGGGAAATCTCTGTGGATCTGAAACGCCGCTTGGACAGTATCACCAGTAGCCAGAGCTCAGCCAGCTCTGGGTTTGCTGAAGAGAAATCCCTCAGTGATGTGGAG
Organism: Petromus typicus; assembly: GCA_004026965.1. Lineage (NCBI taxonomy): Eukaryota > Metazoa > Chordata > Mammalia > Rodentia > Petromuridae > Petromus > Petromus typicus. The sequence goes on along the minus strand of PVIR01007768.1, from coordinate 21,485 downwards.
GAAGAGGAAGGTACCTGCCATCGCTTCCTCGCTGCCCAATGTATGCTCAGCTAAGAATAGACAAGGTCACAGGATGTTGCAAAAAATTTGGTCATTAGCAAAGCTTTATATTTGAAAGATCTGAAGTGTGGGGCTTCCTGACTTCTGACTGCTCTTAAGGTGTGAGATTAGAAGAACCAATGATAAAACAGTGGACAAAATTCACTTGTTTCCCGGGACACAAGTCTACAGATATAGTTCAAGTCTAACCGTGTTCCTGTAGTAGCTAAGTAGGCAGCATGAGGCCGAGACATGGTTAGAAGAGCTCAGGGAGGTTGTCTCAGCCTCACAGAATGGGGCTCCCTACTGAGCCCAGCCATCTCTGCTCCTGTCCTTTTCTCCCATAAATAGAATGGTGCTCAGTGAGCTGGAGATCCAAGGGGCTGAGGTGACATGTTGGAGTAGAAAGAACACTGGCCTGGAATTTTTCCGTCATTACTTCATTTGAGAAATTCAGGGGTATCACTGGTGGTATCTGAAGAACCCTTTAGCCCTAAGTACAGAACAAGTCATTGAGAAAAAAGTTATTATTATAACTAAGTTTGTGTTTACTCTGGTATATGCGTCCAGGAAAGAAACTGAGTCTTATCTTATCCGACCATAGTTAGGAGATCGTTTCGAAACACCGATTAATGTCTTCATATTTGTTTGTACCAGTTGCACTGAAGTAAATACCGCCAATTTGTGTAAATTCATCTTTCTCTCATGTTCCTGTTATCTGTCATTCATATCCTTGGAGGAACAAGCATCTGGGTGCAGGCCAAATTTAATGTATTTACAGCACTTTTTAACACGAAAGCTTGAGAAGTGCATCTATTTCTGGTATTTTTAGTTATCTGTTGTAGAGTTTAAACTTTGGTCTCTTTGGAAGCTCTTTTGTCCTGGAGAGAAAAGATTTGATGACCCTGAATGTTGCTTATTTTTAGACTTTTTGATATGGAACTATTGTTTATCCCTCTGGGTACATGAAAAAAAAAAAAACACAACAGCTTAAAACAGAAGATTTGAAAAGTCCTCTCTCTTCCTGTATCTGCCAATTTTACCTCTTTTCTACCCGTTGGATTTACTGGTTCAATTTGACTGAAGTGGAAAAGCCGGTATTTTCCCTGAGTGATATGACAATGGTTGATAATACTAGGACTCAGCAAATTGACAGAAGATTGAGCCATTTTTCCCTCTGCTTCTGTTTTCTGAAATTTTCCTTTTGAAAAGATGACTGTAGCAGACTTCGGGGGTATTGACTGGCAGGAATACTCATTTGTGTCCTCCTGCCTCTTGCAGCTTCTGAGGAGGTGTACAAGGACTTTCTAACCTTGGAGCATCTCATCTGCTATAGCTTCCAAGTGGCTAAGGGTATGGAGTTCTTGGCATCACGCAAGGTAAGACAGGTCAGAGGGAGAAAGCGAGCTCTTCAGATCACAGGCCTGGAAACAAAATTCCAGAGTTAGTCACTAGTGTTTGTGTGGGGTGGAAATTCATTCACCACTTGACTCTTTGAAGAGGTCCACTGGAGAAGCCCTGTTGCGGCTCAGGAAGGAATTTCATGGAATTCGCTGAAATCATGAATACTTACTGAGCATATGCTAAATGCCAGGCAGTCCTTTGAGCGTGCTTATGGCAAAACCAATAAACAATGCTGTCCACCTTTGTGTTGTTTATAGTCTACTAGAGGAAACAGTGAATAAACAGTATAAAAAAGCAATATACGTAGTAGGTTAAATAGGGGTATGTTATGTATTGGGGAAAAATAAGGAAAGGATCATCGCCAGTGTAGGAGGGACATTTTTGTGAGTGCATGTCACTATGTGTGTGTACTTCAATGTTAAACAAAATGAGCAGGGCAGGCTTGATTAAGAAAGAGACATTTGAACAATAACCTACAAGAACTGAAGAACTAGGTTTTGCGGACATCTTGGTGTAAGAGTCTATTTTGGATTTATTTTATATTCATAAACCTCCATCAAAAATATTTGTTAATAGTATAATTAGAAACCAGGAAGGACGGCTTCAGATGAGAGCAGTTAAAAGAGCTAAAATTAGAAAGTGGCCCAAACAAAGGCTGAGGTAGGGACGTGACAAGTGACAAATATTTTGAAGATTCTAAACGGGGTGGAGAGGGGGGTTGAGGTCGGTGGAAGTTATCACCGACCCTGGGGGGCCGGTCAGCGTTCTACATTCAACATAGAGAATTCAAATCAGTGTTCAAGAAGGGCTATCTTCTAACAAAATGAATTTGCTGCAGCCTACTAGGAAGAGAAAGACTTAAGTGGTTTTTTTCTAAGTTTTTGCTGTGAAGTTTAAAGCTTCCCATAGCACTCAGAGCCTCAGAATCCTAGACGTGTCTGGTGGATGTCCTCTCCCAAGAGCAAAGGAAAGAAATAAGGTCTTACTAGCTTCTCCCAAAGAGAGCAGCCTTCTACCCTTCTGAGAGGTTACGATTTATCATTATTGCTTTTTAAAGGCCAGAGCTCACCAATGAAATGGGAAGGGAATGGCCATCACCGTTGGATGGTGGGGAGTGGGGGTCTTTTAACTTCTTTTGCATCTGCCAGGGGATTTTTCAAATACCGCCTGACTTGTTGGTGTGAAAAGGGTAGCTCTGTGGTCATGGGGCAAGAGATACTGTCTGATTTTGGAATCCCAATTTTGCTCGGTCATGGAAGACTTCATTGTGGGGAGAGTGATATGCAGGATGTGGGCCGGATGGGATTAGTTTTGTAATCTCTCCTATCCTGACGTCAGAGTCTCATCTAAGCCTTTCATTCATTTCTAATGTTCTCCCAGATTCTTATTCTCTGACAAATTTATCCTGTGGGAGTTTAGACGAGAGTAATGTTGGTAAATATGGTAGCTGCCGAGCAGTGGAAGGTTAGATGAAGTTAGGGGAGAGAAAGAAAGGAAAAATTGAGAAACTGAAAAGGATAGAATATTCGAAGCCAAGTTGACTTTTATTTTAATGTTCAGAGCAGTAGAAAATTAACACGACTTGGGATAGGCTGACCTTGCCGTCATAGACCTTTGTGGTAGAACTAACAGTTTGGAAACAGGACAAACTCTACCTAGAACTGCATGTGAGGACCAGTCCAGTCTCTGTTCTCATAGAATAGGGAAGCCAGCCGAGAGTCCCAGCCAATGAGAGCTTCTTGTTTCTGACTTTCTGTGCCTCATTCAAAATAAACCTATTGTGGGACTTTGTTAAAGTAAAACATTTTCAACCTCATATGGCATCAGGCAAAAGGGATGTGTGGATGTGACCAGAAACACATTTTTTAATTGTGTCCTACAGAAGTCTATTTATGACTCCATCATCATGGTATAATGTAATTATTTAACTCCGGAGACTGCGGTTGTCTATGGGATAAGCAGATGTGTGTCTGAATGAAAGTCACAGACTTTTTTCCTCAAGTGTTGATAAAAGATACTCACCCAGTCCTTGTTAATCAGTAGGTTCTCTGATGTGGAATTTTTTTGGAAGCATGAGGTCACAACAGATGTAGAAGAGATCAGCTGTGCCGAAACCTAATACACACATGGTTCTGTTTGTAGTGTATCCACAGGGACCTGGCGGCGCGGAATATCCTCCTGTCGGAGAAGAACGTGGTCAAAATCTGTGACTTTGGCTTGGCCCGGGACATCTATAAAGACCCAGATTATGTTAGAAAAGGAGATGTAAGTTTCAAAGATGGATCTGTGATCTGTTATATTGTAGAATTCAAACCTAGGACCTGTGTTTTGGAAGAATGATATTTTTTTCTTCAGATATTTGCTAATTTAGGTTTTTATTCTTTATCTTGTATTCCCTTAGGCCCGCCTCCCTTTGAAATGGATGGCCCCAGAAACGATTTTTGACAGAGTTTACACAATTCAGAGTGATGTTTGGTCTTTTGGTGTTTTGCTGTGGGAAATATTCTCCTTAGGTAAGTCATTTCTGATTGTCCCTCTCTCCACATAGGATGGTACAAGTAGATGACTTCCAATATAGTATTTCTTATCCTGTATTTCACCTAGTATTTCTCAGACACTTTGGAATGCAAAATCAGAAGGAAGAAACATATAATAGATAATGAGGATACGTAAGAATCAGGCTCAGGGCTTTCTGTAAAATCAAATCGTATCACGTCTCTTTCTTGTCGTATTCTAGGTGCTTCTCCATATCCTGGTGTAAAGATTGATGAAGAATTTTGTAGGCGATTGAAAGAAGGAACTAGAATGAGGGCCCCTGATTATACCACACCAGAAATGTAAGACCTTTAAAATATACCCTTCTGTCCTCTGTCTTTGCTCAGAAATTCTTCCTATCTTCAGAGCCTTCTGTTACTTACACTTCCGTGATGGTCTCGTTTCTGTTCTACTTCTCCCTTACAGCTTCCTTAGTAATTTCAAACACGAAGTCATTGTTTCTTGAAGCAATAGCATTTGCTTATCCCTACCGTGTGTTGAATTTTTATTAGATGGCCATGTGTCATTAATGGGTTAGTGTTTCTAGTTTTATTAGATGTTGATGTCCACATACTTGAACCTGCCCGTGTAGAGCTCTCTGTTTATGCAGCTTCAGGGCTCATGTTGCTCTTTTTAAGTGTTTACCACCTGGCTGCGTATCGTGAGCATCAGATCCCAGAGGACAGAGGTGGTTAATGAAATCAGTGTCTTCCTTCTCTAGGTACCAGACCATGCTTGATTGCTGGCATGAGGAGCCCAGTCAGAGACCCTCGTTTTCCGAGTTGGTGGAACACTTGGGAAATCTCCTACAGGCTAACGCTCAGCAGGTTTGTAAACCTCTAGCTGAGAGGCTTCTACCGAGAGCACCTGGCTCTACCACCTCTTACCGCTTGAATCCTCCCCTGGCCACCATGCTGTCCTCTTGGCCCCCGAAGGAGGAGCCAAAGTCTCCCAGATCCAAGCAAGCAGTGCTGTTCTAAAGATGAGGTCTTAGTTCATAGGCTGGGAGCAGACCATTCTCCCTCATGACTACTTATCTTTTTGTTCACGTGCTCTTCTAAAGTTAAAAAAAACTGGTTGACTCACAGAACGTCAGTAGTAGATGAGATTTCTAGGAATTTTTAAATAAATTCTATAGGCAAAAATATATGAGCACCATGCAAAGTAGACGTTTTTCCTCTCTGTGGTAAATTCTCGGGCCTCTCTGATTTTCTCATCGTGTGACGTTGTACCCTTTACCATCAGCAAGTTAATCTCAGTCAGCATCTCATAACCCAGGCTCTAATTTCTTCCGTTTTTTTCTTTTCAATAGCTAGGGAACCATGGAACAAATCTTTTTATCAGCAAATTTTTCAGTCATTTAAATGCATCAGATCACTTTTTATTAAAAAATACTGTGAAATTGTGCCACCTTTTCTCAAAAGGCTCATCTTTTTATTATTATTATTATTATTATCATTATTATTTATTGCTTTTTTAAGGACTAACATCCCTTTCTCCCACTGCCTGGAAATGCAGAGACTAACAGTGGGCACCGTGCCCTTTGAGGGGCCTGGCTTCTGTGAAGAGGACTTCGGAGAAATGGTTTCTTGGCTGCACGTAGCTCTGTGTGTTCGATTGCTTCCTCTGCAGCCATGGCCACCTTGGTCCTCACAGGAAGCTCAGCCCTCTGTGTTCTTCCACAGCTCGTTTTATCTTAGCTTCTCTAATTAGCCTTCATACACATGTCCCTTTCAGATACCCTTTTGTTTTTGACAACCTATTTTTAATATGGTCTTTAGGTCCTGCGTTCAGGTTTGAAGGCAGTGCACGCCACAGCTAAAACCCCTGTTGTCTTTGTTTTTCCAAAAAGGCCCTTGAAGGACAGAAGCCATAACAATAGCACTCTGTGTTTATTGTTTCAGGATGGCAAAGACTACATTGTTCTTCCAATATCAGAGACTCTGAGCATGGAAGAGGATTCTGGACTCTCTCTGCCTACCTCACCTGTTTCCTGTATGGAGGAAGAGGAAGTGTGCGACCCCAAGTTCCATTATGACAACACAGCGGGAATCAGGTACTGTATACGGCCCACGTCTACTCAGGGGTTTCAAGGCCGTCTCAGGGAGGTGAAAGGGAAGGTGTGACATTTTATAAAGCTGTCACATCCCACATCCACCAAACTGGACCCCTGACACGTATTTAAAGGGGATGCTCCACGGAGAGGTCTGGGGAGGTGAGTTGCGCCCCATCTGTAGCACACGTTGCTGCCACACTCTCTTTTAAGAACCCTCAGTCCTGCAGCTGCAAATAGCTGGAATGCCATAGTTAGTTAATCTCCAGAAAAACAGGCCAGTTTTTACCAGGACATCTGTATCTAAATTATGCCCCTGTACACTTTTATTAACGTGAATTAAGTGGCTTTGGAGAGATTCCGGAAGAGTTCCAAGCACAAATGAAAATGCAGTCAGAGCTCTCTGGTGAGGACACAGCATGCCACAGAGTTGTGTCCCGAGTTAGGCTGGACCCCAAGTCTCAGAAGCCCCTCTCCAGTCTGATCTTCTGCATTTTATTTGCATAATGGGACATCTGGGCTTATTTGAAACTCACGCAGGGCAGTTCTGTCCCCATCTGTAAATGGAGCTTGCTTTTTTCTTTCCCAGCACCTGTGCCTAAGGAAAGAGTGATCTGATTTTCTGTGATATGATATTGTCTTTCCTGTGCCTGGGGCTTCCTCACTTTGCTTTGCATCTTTCTCCTCTTCCTGTCCCCGCAGCCCAGCATTGCAGGCCTGGCCTGCCTACCTGAGAGTACTGAGGCTGCATGAGAGGGTGAGGTGCTTTCTCCCATGTCTGGCCCTGGGCCGAGTACCATATATCCGTGCAGGCTGAGGAGACACGGGCAGCCACCCTCTGGAACACTGCAGGATAAGAAAGGAAAGCAAGATGCCAACAGGCGGGCTGTGTCAGGAGTATTTAGGTTTTTTAAAAGAACTTGTCCACATAGTGTCAGTTTGCTCCTATGAGAACCTAGTTACGGGAGGGAGACACTGATCTATTTCGGTTGTAGATGTTGAGTATGAATCTCTGCTAGTCGGCCTGGGCCAGTCCGTGTGGTGGGGAAAGATCCAGGCGTCAGTCAGAAAGAACTGGGCGCGGCTCGCTAGTCTACTTGTACCAACTGTGTGACAGGTCGCAAATCTCTGATCTCTCAGTTTATCTGTGAAGTGAGGCGAGGCCACTGGTGCGCTGTGAAAATGCTTGGTGAAGACTCGTGTAGCATAATGCATGTCTAAGTGAGCGCTAGTTGAGAGCACCTTACAATGGAGTTGCAGAGTATGCTGCTTACGGTCACATCACTGCAACGAAACCTTCCCTCTGACGCCCAGCTCCAGGCTTTTTCCTTTAGTACCTCAGCGGAGCCTCAGAGAGAAAGGAGTCCTGCATTGAAGCTACAGTTCCACTCTCACGTTTGTAGATTCCCAGTCCAAGTTCACAGGCCTCCTAGCATGATTGTCATCCCGCAGCACCCCCGTTGCTGTCTCCCTAGTCAGAGGACCGTTTGCTCATGGGCTCTGTTCCTCATATTTCTGTGACCAGGCAGAGCGGTGATCCAAGCTGGCAGCCTGGGGCTCGCTCACTTGGGGCTTTGCATATGGTGCCGATTGGGAGCTGAAGTCACATTTGTGTCATGCAAGTGCCAAACGTGATGCTGGATCTCAACTGGGCCTGGTAACGTTTATCCCAGAAGCATGGACAAATGTGACACCACACTCCCAGTGCAGGCCTGGCTCCTATTTTCTATCTGTGAGTTTTGCATTGGTTCTTCAGGAGTCTAGGTTTCCTTTCCCCCAGCCATAAATTGAAAACTAAAGTAGGAACTGGAATCTTTTCTCTGCATCCCTTCCTACCTCCCTCTACATTTTTTCCCTTTTTATAAAAATAAACTCAAGATCACCTTGTTATCAGCTGCATTAAAAAGAAGCATAAGGGGCATCCGCACCCTGCACACTGCACTGTGGGGCCGCACTGTGGCTCTGCCCCTCTGGGGAGAATGCAGTGCACCGGGATTTCTCCCAGGGTGTGTGTTCTAGCCTCTGTCAGCTCTGCAGCCCAGTAGAAAAGCTGAATTTTTCTCTCTTGCTTCTTCCTTATAATTTTCAACTCTATTGCATTATAAATAGAGCTGGACAGAGACATCGCTGTGGGAGCCAGCCTCATGACTCGTTGTCCCTTGAAACTATTTTACAAATATTTGTTCTGCATTTATTTAGAGAAGAAGCTGCAAAATGTGCGGGGGAAAGACTGTTCAGGTCTAGACTTAGCTTTGTCTCCGATTTTCCCCATGGGTTGACGCTGGCCTCAGATTCGCAAGCTTCCCTGTGAGAAAACACATATTCCTTGGCCTCATCTCTCTTTGAGGGCAGTGGGGGGACCATCTGCAATTGCTTTATTATTTCCTTTGGGTGTCTCACCTCCTACTCCAAGCAACTTATCAAAGATTTCTCCCCTAGAGAAAAGCTTTGGCACACAGAATTTTCTTCATTTGGTTAATTGCTGGTGGTAATGAGGTGCCCCTCATAGATTGAAGCCAGTGTGCTGGCTAGGTGTCCCCGGGTCTGGCTCTGTAATCAGACTGTGTAAAGTGGGACTGTCCTTTGTCCACCTTTCATCTCACTCACCACCCCCCGTTTACCCCACCCCACAAGGTCAGTGCCTACAGGGGAACAAGAACATATATGTGGACATATAGGTGCTTTTTAAGTACTTGAACTATAATGGCTGCTCCTTTCTCTTCCTTTTCCTTCTTGGTGCTCTTCCAAGGGGGTCAGTTTGGGTGAAAGAAAAAAGGAACCTTGCCTGTGCTTTTGGAGTGTGCAAAGCTGAGTTTGAGATCCAGCTCTGTAATTTCATAGCCATTTTTTCTCTGAGCCTTGGCTTCCTCATCACCATATGGAATACAGTAAGAAATCTTGTTTCATAGTATGGCGGTGAAGAGCAGATGTGGCAGTATGTGTGAAAATATTTCATCAACTGCGAAGCACCCTGCCACTTTGTAAACTGTTAGGTGCAGAATTCAAGGAGCTGCCCGAAGGCAGTGCATAAGTCGGTTCTGTGTCCCCATATCTTTGGAATCTATCCACTTCTACAGACCCCACGGACATTCCCTTTCCAGCCACATTGGACTTCTTTCTTCTAGGTCAGTGTAATGTCTCCCCATGGATCTCACTGACTTTGGTCTCATTTGTCTCAAGCCAGAGTCAACCTTTCTAAAGATCCTGTGTACCTTTGGGGCCGGGGAGTTAGCTCAGTGGTTCCGGCGCCTGTCTTGCAAGCGCAAGGGCCCGGGTTCGATTCCCCGGTAACCACATAACAATACTGGGTGTGGAGACCCACACCCAGCAGCAACCAGTACCACATACCACAGTGCCGGGCGTGGTGGCTCACACCTGTAATCCCAGCACTCGGGAGGCAGAGGCAGGAGGATT
>PVIR01007768.1:0-11940 GCA_004026965.1 Petromus typicus | reverse complement strand
TGGAGATATTTTGAGATAATCCTCAAAGAGATTCAGCACAGTATTTGACACATGATAAATTCTCAATAAAGGCTCCTGAATAGGTGAAGGGATAAATGATTGACTTTGGTAAGAGCAGTTTTGACAACCACTACTTTTAGGGTCTGGAATTAGGAATAAAATGGATTTTGGTTGCTCCCAGCATATCATGTGCTATTTCTTAGGGAGTTTGTTAAGTGATGTCACTGGTAAGATTCATTTTCCCGTCCATGAGGGAAGGAACAAGCCTCCAGGAGAAGGGGAGGGACACTCGGCTCTCTTCTTCTCCTTTGGCCCTGAATCTGTCATGTTCCAGATGACTGCTTGGAATAATGAGTAGGCTGGGATCAGAGTTAAGAGTGTTGCTGTCCCCATGGGTCCTTCTTGTAGAAAGGACTCCCCTTTCTCCAGTTGGGTGGGAAGTTGTTTTGCTAGGATGGTCCAGGCTTACCCAACGCCACATGTCAGGGAATGAATGTCCTCCAGAAAAGAGTTGATCTGCTGTCTGACAGGTTACACTCAGTATACCCTGGACTTCAAAAGACAAAAACAAGATTTGGTTGGTAGAGCATTACTCTTCCTAGGAACACCAAGCCTCACATTTGCCATCTTATTTTTCTTCCCAGGAGCTTTGTGCACTAGAGAAAAATATCTCTTGCCAATATATTTTTTAAATGAGGTAACAGAGGCATGGAACTATTAGTGGCTTCCTCAAGTTATGTAGTCAGTGATAGATTATGAAACGTGTAAAATATCTCAGGTTACTCCCTTTTCCTGAGACAAGCACCTGTGGGGGGTAAAAAGAGAGGACTGACTGTGAGACTGTGCCTCCCCTTTTGCACGCTGGACATGTATTATGTGGAGGAGGAAGTTGTCTTCCGATCACTGCTGACTTGGTCTTCTTCAGAGAGACCTGTAGGTGTTTCTTCCATTCAGGGTGATGTGTGAGAATTATCCAGCACACCTTCTAGGAGATGGCCAGCAAGCTATGAGACATCTGGTGACACACCCAGAACTCAGTGGAAAACTTATGTACAGTCAAGAGGCCAAGGAGAAGGCAGCTGATCATCCAGTCTGCTGTTGTTGTCTTCAGTCTGGCCCTGGACTTCAGAAGCATGATTCAAAGAACAGGGCCTCCTCTACACTCTTCAATTATATTATACTTTTAAATGGACTTTGACAGGAAATTAAGCCTTCAGTGTGCTCTAGCAAAGAGAGACTTTTTTGTTTTGTTTTTCTTTTTCCAGAGGATGTTTTGAAGGTTGCTATTAAACTTGTGGTTGAAAGATAATGAACTTAGGTATCACTTGTGGTATCTGCAGCCAAATATACCACCACTCAAATATAAATATTTGTCCTTTTTCAGTCAGTATCTGCAGAACAGTAAACGAAAGAGCCGGCCAGTGAGTGTAAAAACATTTGAAGATATCCCCTTGGAAGAACCAGAAGTAAAAGTAATCCCAGATGTAAGTACATCTTTTAAAAATAGTCTTAGAAATAATAGCAAGTATGAAATACTAGCTAGATAAATATTAGCCTAAGAATTAGAACCTCGAGGCCTTATTATAAGGCTGTCCTTGAGGGTATGTGCTGCGGGGTCATTATGGAACTGGAGCTTTGGTTTTTCCATTTAAAACAACCCTCAACCAAGGTTCAGGATGATCTAGCTTTGGCACCTATTTCACTACCATGAAGCAAATGGACGCACTGTACAGAGAGGGATGGAGACAGGCATCTTCAGCTTTTTTGTACATTTCCTTTTCTCCTTGGCTTAGGTTTACTTCTAGGAAGTAGACACTTCCTTTGGTAGCATGTAGGATTTCCAACTATGATCCCTTTACCTTCCTCAGCAGGATGTTGGAGTGTGTTGTTTGATAGATTGGTTAAGAAATCAGTTTAATTAAGTAACTGGTCAGTGTCTACACTCAGTCAACTGGGCCACCCCCTTGTCTCTTAAACAGGACAACCAGACGGACAGTGGGATGGTTCTTGCATCAGAAGAGCTGAAAACTCTGGAAGACAGAACCAAATTAGCTCCATCTTTTAGGTAAGACTTAGATAAATCATAAAAACAATTTCTAATAGGCATTTTTAGTAGCAACTTTTATTATAAGTATAGTCTTTCCTTTTAGTATCTTTGATACTAAATTAGCAATCTAACAAAGAACTGAAACAAAACAAACAATAAACTGAAGTGATAAGTCTAAAAGATTCGGAAATAAATTAAAGGATTTGGTCAATTTCTTTGATCAAATGTGTGAATACTTGGGGTTTTTGAGTATACTTTCGGTGGTGAGTAGTTTCTCTTGGACTAGCCAAATAACAAAGGAGTCACTGGATGTGATCCCTAAGGCTGTTGATAAGATTAAAATCTTTGTGGACTCTGAAGAATTCTCAAACTGATAATTGAATTGGTGCATCTGTGCTTCAGAAGTATGGTAAGTAAATAGATGAATATCCATTTAGTCAAGATACTGAAATGTCATTGCCTGAGTTACTAAGAACTTAGTCATGGGAAATATATTAAATTTGTTTTGAATGTGCTGTCCCTCACGTGGCTTGGTAGCAATTTGCTGTGATTTTCAGTAGGTATACCTGCTTTCAACATAAGAAAGTTTATAAAAATCTATATTTATAAGAATAATAGGGGAAAAGTAGCTATTTTATATGCTAGAGTATTCAGTCTAGGTAAGAATAGAAAACACTTTTGATCTTCATGTAATAAACTGTTACATAGAATGGGAATACCAAAGAGCTTTTGAATGATGCTTGTGCTATAATAACAATAGCAAGAAATGTATCATTGTATTATTTTATTGCTTTGTTTTAGACTCCATAGGAAATTGTGAGAGCTACTTACATGTTTCATTCATTGATTCAAAACATATTTATTCAGCAACTATGTTCCAGGGACCATGCCATTGCTTAAGACACTTAAACTAATTTTATGGGGATTAGATTGGAAGAAAAATATTCTAGTTTTTTGAAATAATTTTTAAACCATATGTGAACACAGAGTTAGTAAAATCCTCCTCCCCTTTTTTTGCAAATGTTAACATGAATAATTTGGTAAAGCACCTACAGAGGAGAAATAACACTTTAGAATGGCCTGAGAAAGTGTAACTCCTTAAACTTTAGACCGACACCGTCTGCATTTCTAATTTTGACGCGATTGCTATGCCATGGAAAACAGTTCCCCGTTGCTGCTGAGTGATTGGGCCCTCGATCCATCCAAGGAATGTGGTTTTGATGAATAAAAAGCAGTTTTTGACATGTCTGGCTTGATTGCACACACAGTTCAAACTATTCAAGTTCAAAGTTGCTCAAGAACTTTATTAACACCCCACTCTGCTTGGAGCCCCGTCGTTGACACGGTGGGGTGGCACCATGAGCTCTAAATGTCCCAGCTTCCTTAAATGTCATGAAAGAGCCCATTGGCTCCCGGCACAGTCTACAAACTTGTCACTCTGCAGGGTCATAAAAATGTTCCGTGGGTCGAGCTTTGCATCGGTCAGCAGAGCCGCCTTTCATCTCATCCCAGGGTTTAAAGACTTGGCCCTGAATAAGAGGACTTATCTGCAACCACTAATTTGTGCTGGTACCTGAAAATAGACATTGTCTGTGTAAACCTGATATACTGATTAGCAGCTGGAAGAGACAAGGGGGCCGTGTCTCCAGGGAGATTACAGCTCGCTGGGAGCTGGGAATGGGTTTAGGGTGAAAAGCCAAAAACTGTCTTCTCTCCTCCAACTCACGGGGTTGCTCTTCCCTCCACAGTGGAATGATGCCCAGCAAAAGCAGGGAGTCTGTGGCCTCTGAAGGCTCCAACCAGACCAGCGGCTACCAGTCGGGCTATCACTCGGATGACACAGACACCACCGTGTGCTCCCGCGAGGAGGCGGAACTTTTAAAGCTGGTGGAGGCTGCGCAGCAGCCGGACTCTGGGACCGCGCTGAGCTCGCCTCCTGTTTAAAAGGGGGCACCCACACAGCCCACTGCTGGAAATCACATGAGAGGTGCTGCTCAGATTCTCAAGTGTTGTTCTTCCCACCACCAGGAAGTGGCCACATTTGATTTTCATTTTAGAAAAAGGACCTCTGACTGCAGGGAGCCAGTCCTCCAGGCATTTCCTGAGAAGATGCTCGTGACCCAAGAATGTGTTTGTGTCTTCTCCCAGTGCTGACCTTACTCTTTTTCATTCGTTCAAAAAGCCTGTAGAATGTGCCTTCCTGGGAGTCCCCCATGGGTTGGAACAAAAAACGTTCAAGAGATGGCTTCATTCCCAATCAAGTAGCCCTACCTGGGGAGTGGACACCTCTGTAAGGCAGGACGATGAACTGGGCAGTGTAAGTGCTTTGGTTGTTGCAGATGGGAAGGATGATAGGGCTGAGTCCACCCGAGAAGCTCTGCTGAGGGGCTGGGTGGCGAGCCAAGTTTCAAGTGCGGGATCTGGACTGATAGAAGGGACGGCGCGAGCTTGCTTGGAGTGGGCACAGGAGGCTGCAGATGCATTGTGCTGCCGGCTCCGGAGCGGCGGACCTGTGGCCTCTTAGGAAATGTGAAGACTGCAGACGCCGTTTCTGGTTTTAGAAGGTTGCGTGCTCTTTGCATGGGGCTCAAGTCGAGTTCCTCGGGCCATTTCCGACTCCTAATGAGAGTTCCTTCCGGACCCTTACGTGTCTCCTGGCTGAGCCCCAGGAAGGAAATGATGCAGCCCTGGCTCTTGGTCTCCCGGGCTGATCCTTTATTCAGAATACCACAAAGAAAGGACGTTCAGCCCGAGGCTCCCTGTCGTGTTGCAGAGTTCGGACTGTCCTGTCAGCTTCTGGTTTCTTCTGGATGAGTACTCACATACCTGTCCTGCTGGAACGTGTCTGAGACCGAAAGCAGCAGCGCAGAGCTGTGCTGTGGCAGCGCCACTCCAGGAAAGATTGTACCTTTCTGTCCCTCCCCTCACCGCCAAGCTACTCTCACTCCCAGCTCGGGTCAGTTATTTGGCTTCTACACTCCAGAAAGCATGAATTGGTCTGTTTACTCCCTGAATATTAACCAGGTTTAAAAATTACCTAATAGCTAATGTAATAACAACATCTATTGTATTATTTTGACTTTTAACATGTAAAGCTATTTCTACGGGTTTTTATCCTGGTTCTCTCCTATTTGCAAAAAAGAAAATGTATTTTTCAATTGGTACCATAGTGTGACACGCTGGGAACAATGACTATAAACCATGCTATGGCACATATATTTATAGTCTGTTATGTAGAACAAATGTAATATATTAAAACCTTATATTATGGATAATGAACTTCGAACTATTCACATTTTGTATCAGTATTATGTAGCATAACAAAGGTTATAATGCTTTCAGCAGCTGATGTCATTTTATTTAAAAAATTGAAAACTTGAAGGAATCTTTGAACAAGGTTGTATTACTATATTAGTTCCCTCATCACTAAAGTGGAGGAGGAGGAGGAATCAGATATAATTATGGTTGATCTTCATTTTTACTGTTCCCTATCTCTTCTTATAAAAAATGTTTTCTTAAAATGCTTATATACTTTATAAACCAATAAATGTATTCAGAGTAAAAAAAATATAATGGTGTAATATTATCACAACTTTCTTTTCCTTACAACTGTGTAACTACTTCCTCCTCCCTCTTTGTCCTGAGACACATAATTCATACACAAACACATTTCTGTCATATTCTGAGTGCCTTTGAGTTAGTTAACGCATGGATGAGACATACATGCTTCTGCGACCCTCCAGGGAAGCTCATGCCTGTTAGAACACTCCACCCCAAAACAGACAGGGGAGAGGCCCCTCGACAGGCACTTGGAATAAGGAAAACCCAGGGAAGCACGGGGCAGATGTTTGATCTCTGATAATATTGTACTCTCCACTTTCAGAGTCAGAACATCACTGCCGTCTTTGCCATTTTGAATGACGGCTTTTGCCTGCATTCCTGAGCACAGTTCCATAATAAATCATTGGTACCAACAAATGACTCAACCTTTTATGTATTTTTTTAAAATATAAGCTTTGGAAATGTTTATCTCATCAAACATACCTATCTTACTTTTCAAAATGATGTCTACGTTTCTTATCATAAGGAAGTTTTTCCTCTTCTTTTAGTGCATTTAAATCCATTTGAGATTGATTTTCACATGGAGTGGAATGGGAACCTTGATTTTTTTTTTTTTTTTCCCTAAGCAGGTCAGAAGTCAGGGCAGCACTGTTTATCTTTCCCGTGTTTGGAAAGATCTCTGTTTTGCATCATTTTTCAGTTCCTCTCATTTCACAGACATTCCACACAACTTGATGGAAGAGAAAATTGTGTGTGTGTGTGTGTGTGTGTGTGTGTGTGTGCGTGAATGAGTGTGTGAATGTGTGTGTATGCGTGTGTGTGAGTGGGAGAGTGTGTGAGTGTGTGTGGTTCCCGAGGACAATGTGTAACAGAATGGGCAGGTGGCAGGATCATTGGATTAATATCTTCTGCCAGATTTTGTTAAATTAGGTGTCAGATTGTCTTTGCAGAATGTTCCTCAGCTATTCCTATTGTTATAGTCCTCCCCTGTCAATGAATGGAAGAACGTCTGGGTTACTCAAGATGAAAAAGATATTACAGAAAAACACAAGATTTTCTTCACTTTAGGAAAAAGAAAAGATTTTGTTTCTCCTAAGTGGTTCCTGGCATTGTTTCCAGTGTAAGGAATTTGGCTTCAGCTGAAACTTAACATTTTAAGAAGAAATACTTGCTGCACCCTGGGCAGATGCTTAGGAGAGGTTTGGCCTTTTCCTTTCTCTCTCTGTCTTCTTCACATAGCTCTTTTTTCCTCTCCTCATTTACCCTATATTGAAAATGTGTGGCTTTTAAAAGTGCTTTCTGCATGGTCTTATTTTCAAAGCTTAATTTGCTGTCTTTTAGGTGAAACCCAAGCTCCCTGGGGCTCCTGTTATCTCTCTTTATTCCCTTTTCTTCTCTTTCCTCTCCAAGCCCTCAACCCCTCACCTTCTCTGGCTACTAACTCTCTGTGTGTCCTACTCCTGGCAGCCTTTGTCCTCTGCAACAAATTGGGGAAAGTTGTAGGGAAGTTCAAGTCCATTGTCCTTCCCACTAAGTTCCCCCATCAAGGCAAATCCCTTTCTCTTCTTCAATGAAAGGAAAGTAGAAAAGTAAAAGCTGTAAGCCCACAACTGTGCAGTTGTCTCCTCAATTTTCTGGTTTCTTCTTAGCGTGTTCTTTTCCACCTCAGACTCAGATATTTATCATCACATTGATGAAAATGTTAAGCTACAAAGCTTAACATTTCCCCACATTAGCAAGTCTAAAGGGAAAGTCTTTGAAGCAGTGAGCATGCCCCTGCGTTCCTGGCTGGGCAGAAGGCACAGTTCAATTGTTCTAACTCATCTCTATAAAATAGCATTTTTAAGCCAGTCTTTTGTGTTTCAAGAGTGTAGACATAAGTAAAAAATCTGAATGCCATTTTATTTATTTATTTTTTTTTGCAAGCAATTTTAAGTCCAATTCTTGGGGAAGTCACAGAATGTTCCTAGGTGATAAAGAAATGAAAGTGATAAAATTGTTTACTGTCTTTTTGGTAGGAATTTGGGATGAACAACCGAGAAAGATCATTGTCAGTCACTGCAGTCCTGAAATTCTGGAGCTAAAGTAGTAGATCTTACCAGCCCCAGGAAAAGTCTGGGAGATAAGGGCTCTGAGCTGGGAAAAACTATTCCAGTAAAAACCACTGATAAGACAAGCACTGCACTAAACTCTGATTGACACTGAGTGAAAGAAATGTCAAGTTGTTCTTTAGACTTTTCCTTAAAATAGATGATTTTTATGTAATTTTTGACATTTATAAAAAAATACAAAATCCAGTGCTTTCATTTTTTTAGTTTAAAGACAAAAGAATGAGAGAAAAAGTGTAGCTTAATTATTTTTACTTTAGACTCATCTATTACCAAGTACTTTAGGACATATAATCAATGTACCTACCCAAAACTGGCAATAGGCTTCTCATAGAAATCAAGTGCCAGAGGTCCAGCTCTTAATATTAAACTTGAAATAAGTAATCTTTTTTCTTTGTTTTTATTTGGCTATATTTATAAAATGCTTACAGCATGCCAAATACTCATTTTTTAAAAACTTGGTTTTATTGGTACATTTTATATATATATGTTATGATCACATTCAACTTTAAGCATTTGTACCAGACATGACACATCTTGATTCTTGTTTGATTTTCTCCCATTCCTCTGCCCTCCCTATACCAACTCCTTATATACCTAAGCTTTGTTTCTTTTTTTTTTTTGACCATCAGACTTTTTCTTCCTCTTTTTCCCTTACCCTCACTCCCTCTACTTTTGCCTTTTCCTTCCAAACATTTTCATCCTTATTTCATAATACCTATTATACATTTTAGAACTCATTTACAACTTCCGTTTCTCATACTAGAGAAATGATATGGTATTTACACATCTGTGTCCTATCTATTTCACTTATGAGTATGTCCTCAAGGTACATCCATTGGAGTATAAATGACTCAAATTTATCATTCTTTATGGCAGAGTAATACTCCATTTTATTAAACAAAAACCACATCTTCTTTATCCAGTGTCCTGTTGATAGACGTGGGCTATTTTCAATATTTAACTATTACAAACAGCTGATATAAGCATGGGTGAATGTATGTCATTGTGATAATCTTTTCTTTCACTTCTATACCTAGCAGGGGAATAGCAGGGTCAAATAGGACATCTAATCCTAATTTTTTTTTTTTTTGAGAAATCTGAGAATTTTTTTTTTGTTTTTTAAGAAACACTGATCTTCATAGTGGTTGCACCAGTCTACATTCTCACCAACAATAAAGAAGGGTTCCTTCCTCCCCACAGCCTCATCAGCTATGGGTTGTTGTGGGTTAATTTCACAATAGCAGCCATTCTTTGTGGAGTGAGATGAAATCTCAGTGTTGTTTTCATCTGCATCTCTTGAATGACCAGCGATGTTGAATGTTTCGTCATATGTTTCTTAGGTACTTTTACTTCTTCCTCTGAAAAGTGTCTGTTCATTTCAGATGCCCATGTTTGAGGTGGGTGTTTAAATTTGGGAGGGGACTGACTCTTTTAAGTCATCATTTACTCTAGATAGTAGGCCTTTGTCTGAGAAATAGCTGGTAACAATTATTTCCCATATTGTAGGTTGTGTCTTTTTGCTCTGCTGTTGGTTTCTCTTGCTGTGCAGTAGCTTTTTAATACAATGACATTTCAGTTGTTGTTTTCTTCTGCTACTTTCCATGCTGCAGAGGTTTTGTTCATATGCCATTGTCTCCAAGAGTTCTACCTAACCTGTTTTGCAGCAAGTTTAATGTTTTTGTTTTAATATTTAGGTCTCTAATCCACTAAATTGTTTACTGTTTGATTTTAGCTTAGTGCATAGAGAAAGAGATCTAGCTTTAATCTTTGACAAGTTGAAACCCCATTTTTTCCAGCACCATTTGTTAAAGAGACTATTTTTCCTCCATTGAGGTTTCTGGCTCCTTAGTAAAGGTTGAGGTGGCTTAGTGTATCTGGGGTTGTTTCTGGATATTCTACTTTGTTCCATGAATCCTTGAGTCTGTTTCTTTGCCTGGACCATGCCTTTTTTTTTTTTTTTTTTAATCACAATGGTTCTGTAGTATCGTTTCAAGTTGGGGATTGTGATCCCCTTGCCATGTCCTTGTTGCCTAGAATTGCTTCTGCTATTCCAGGTCTTTTCTGGTTCCAGATGGATTTTTGGATTAGTTTCTCTAGTTCTGTGAAATATTCAATGGGGAGTTCAATCAGGATTGCATTGAATCTATGTAGTAGTTATGCAAATATAGCTGTTTTGACAATATTGAGTTTTCCTACCCAGGAACAAGGGATGTCTTTCCATTTTCTGATATCCTCTTTAATCTCCCTTTTCAGAGTGCTATAGTTTTCAGAGTAGGGGCCTTGCATCTCCTTTCTTAGACTGATTCCTAGATGTTTCATTTTTTTTGTGAAAGGAATTGATTCTTCAATTTCTCTCTTAATGATCCTATCATTTATGTATAGAAAGGCTATTGATTTTTGAATGTTGACCTGGTATCCAGCTATACTATTAAATTTGGCGATTAAGTATAGTAGTCTGTTGGCTGTTTTTAGGACCTTCTGTATGAAGTATCATGTCATTAGCAAATAATGACAACTTTCCTATCTTTATTCCTTTTATTTCTTTCTCTTGTCTAATTGCTGTGGCTAATGTTTCTAGCACTATATTGAACAGGAGTGGTGAGAGTGGACATTCTTGTCATGTTCTTGACCTTAGTGTGGGAGGTTTTAGTTTTTGACCATTGAGTGTGATGCTGCTGGATTGATTTCTCATGGTTCCTAGCCATTTTCCCTAAATTATTCCTTTCCTGTTCATTGGCTGTAACACTGTCTTCTGTGTCTGATATTTGGTCTTCATATTCATTCATCCTATTTTTCAAACTTTTCTAGGAGGTTTTAGTCTCCTGAAAACCTGTTTGAAGCTGTTTAATAGATTCCCTTATTTTTGTTATCTGAGATTCTATCAAATTCCTAACTCTTCTTTGGTGTTATTAATCATATCTTTCACTATGGACAGTGTTTCTGTTTTTATCTGCTAAATTATTTCTGATTTCCATTTTACTAGGTCCTCTTTTGTTATTAGCTCAGAGAGTCCTTGTAATTGAGCTTCAGTTTCCTCTATTTCTCTGGATTCTCCTGTGGTAATGATTTTTGTATCTGGTTTATTGAATCTTTTCTCATTTCTATTTCTTTGTCATTGCTGATGTTTTTGGTTTAATTCTTGTCCTGCTGTCTGGGCAGCAAATATCTTTCTAACATTTGGAACCCTTAAGAAATGGCTACTTCCTGGGTTGTCCTCCTTAGGTCTGCAATGGCCCTTAAGCAATCTCCTTTCTGGCACATTGTGAAAGGTACTTAAACAAAACAATCAGATCACCTTGGTTGAACTAGTACAATCAGTATTATGAACAGTATCCAACACAGCCCAGAAAATGACCAACTGTGACAATCACTATTCTGATCCCTTTAACTTCATGAGTTAGATCTGTGACCATATGCCAGAATTTAGAACTAACAACAAATGTGATTACAATGTATAGGATCTTCAATATAGCAGCATTAACTTTTGAGAATAAAAGGTCACCAGTGAGTTTAGGGGGTAGAGAGATAGTAGGGGAGAGAGAGAGAGAGGGAGGGAGAAATTAGAAATAAGATTAGAAAGCATGTAAAGATCACCCTGAGAGGCTGTAGAAACTAGAGGACAAAAGAGATAGGACATATTCAAAATGGAATAGACTAATACACTGTAGGAGAACAGTTTCCTATAATACTACAGAAGAAAAGGAGAGTGAGGAGGAATTAATCACATTAGCTTCAGGAATGGATACTGACCACAGGAAAAGAGAGGATGAAGGGACAAAAGAAGAATAGAGGTACCCAGAAGCAACAGGCAATCAGGAGTCTATTTTTCTTCTCTTATAAAAGTAAGAGCATTTGAAAGAAGAAAAAAGTCTGAAATTAGACAGACTCAGCAACAAGAAAGTAGACACAGAAAGAATAAAAGAGAACAGCTAATAGAATAAGAGGAAAACTTAAAAAGAAAAAATAACAACAATAACTAAAACAACCCCCCCAAAAAAAATCCCTAAAAAAATAACAACAGGCTCTTCAAATGTGTACCTGTTGCCTCCTGTAGACAATATGGGCAGTGTCAGACAGATCAGAGTTAACTAGTTACAGGGAAATAACTGTAGTCGCCTGTCTATCAGTCTGGGTCCCTCAGTTAAGCTCAATGCACTCCTGCAAGGTGCCCTCCCCCCAAAGTGAGTCCAAGGTCCTGTAGGTGGCACTGGGAACATAAAC